>JAJQOW010000570.1:0-99139 GCA_037975125.1 Latrodectus hesperus
TGAAATATTTTTTACATTTTTTTATTAAACTCTCATTTTGGTGATTTAAAAAAACAGCAGTTTAGTCGGGCTTTGACTTTACGTCTTGAAGTAATTATGTGATCAATGTAAAACAAATATCCATCACTTCAAGAAGTTAAATAGAAGAAACTCATAATAACTCACTGTATCAATGAATCTATGAAAGTAGAGATTCTAGCAAATCTGATTACATATTAAGAAACACTAATTTCAATCCCAATTACAATTTGGATTAAATAAACACTTACTTCAATGGCGGCACTGAAGTAAAAACGATTCTGATTATTTATGGAATGAAGAGACAAGTAGAACTCAAAAGGCAAGACGCTATTGTGGACATGCTGGACTAATTATACAAATTACATGTTAGTAAAGTAATTCTAAATTTAAACTATCAAGATAGTAAAGAAGCAAGGAGAAGCAATCTTCAGGAAAATAATTATGTGGCCACAACTGTTAATCACAAGAGGTAATCATACAGGAAAGTCAAAGTAGCTCACAATTGAGTCATGATGATCAACTCGAGAATAAACTTAATACATTAAAATCAATTGAAATAGCTAAACAAAAAATGTAATCGAGAAAGAATTTTTAAATACATCCAATAAAAGCCACTGCGCACTAAATTCTACTAAAAAGCTGAAAGAAGAAAAAGAGCAATCATTGCTGTTGTTGTTGTTACTAATAACACTTTGACAAGCCAAGCTCACTATGCCTTGGCTATGCAAATTTAAGTCAATTGGGAGTGTCTACATGTCATAGATACCCGTTTATAGGATAGGCAACCATTCACACTTCATTCATATAAGGAAAGGACAAAGACAGGATAGATAGAAGTACATCCGGAATTCAAACCTAGGACCTCCTTATCCGCAGTCAGGCACGATGACCACTAGACAAATTGGGCGGCAAGAGCAATCATGATTTTCTATAATCATGGAAAAACGACTGAAAAGCTGGATTTCTCATTAGAAGAACATACCTTGTAATATCAACTCAAAAAATATTGTTTGAGAGATAACATTGCTCTATAACCGAAAATAACCAACCACAGCGAATATTGTTGAAAAGCCAGGAATTACTAAGGTTCAAATTATTCCATACTTATCAAGCCTTTTCTTTGTTTCGATTTTATTTCTTCAAATAATTCTTAAACATAGCAGAATATTTCTACCTAATTTCTTTAAGTATTTCGATGACAGTAACATTAACATTGCCAAACGTCAAGAACCATATTATATTGATGACTTTCTTATAGGCGTATGACTCAGCTGGAAAACATTTAACTATTTCTTTAACTCCAAAACCAAAAATTATTTAAAAGTGCTCTTAAGCCCCATTTGCTTACTGTCTCACAGAACCATTACATAAATTTTAATCAATTTTAATCATGATCCAGTTATTTTCATTGGTGTATACGCTTCATCTGTGGAATAACTGCAGATTTTTCAAGATTTTTAAAAAACACTGGTTTATCAATAATTTATCAATAACCTAAAATCTTTGTTTCAGATCATTTCAATTTTCATAGCGCACTTTGGAATTATTCGGCCAATAATAGTCGAGGAATTCATCAGGAAAATTTCATCTCTTACTTAGTTCTTAACATAGTGAATAAATGAACTATCTTTCTATTTTAGTGGGAGCAAATCGATGAGGTTGGCCTGGCATAACATTTGAAAGTGTTAAATCTTACCGCATTAATATATCACTGGTTAGCATAATGCTCTAGCTAGTGTCAAAAAAGTTAATATCTTAAAACTTTAGGTAAAATATTATTATATCCTTCAATATAATCTTCAACACGTATTATAACAATAATATATTGTATCTGAAATAAAATATTCAAAATCCTGCCAATTTATAATGGATTTAGGATTTAAACTGACATGCAGGATAAAATAATAAAAAAATACGATTATCCATGCATTTAATGAAAACAATTTTAAAATGCAAAAAACCGAACAAAGAAGATTAATTGATGTAACTCGTCATTACGGGCAATGAAACAAAAAATGATCACATTAAAAAACCCAGAATGCAATGATGTTTTTATCCAGTTGTATAAATGAAAATTATCTAAGTGGATAAACTTTTGTACAAATAAGAATAACAATTTTGGTATATTGAAAAACAATTTCCGCTGATTTATACTTTAAATCAATACAATATCAAAATTTGGACATAGCACCAAAATGTTTCCAGCCTATAGGCCTAATTTACCAATAACATCTTACACACTCTTTTATAATCACATGCAATGCAAAATGAGTTTCCTTTTCCTGCCAACTTTATAAACATCCAATTAAAATCCCCTATGATTCTTATGCATATTTTCAACTAACTGAGGTTAAATCATTGACCCAATATCTCTAAGACTTCAGAAACGGATGGCATTGATAACCCAATGTAGAAAAATTAATATTTCTTACTTGATCACAATTTCTACTTTGTTTCTTTAAACACAATCTTAAAATTAAAATATTTTCCAAAGAAGAAGAAAAAACACAAAATCGGACAAGCGTTTTTTTGTCTTTTTTATAAAAGCAATAAAATCCCAATTTATCCTTCTCCCACCATCCAATTTTTTGCGACCAGCACGGGTACAAGTACGAGAAAAAAATATTAATTAATTTCTTGAAGTACCGTCTAGATGAAAAGAATTTCCTTAGCATCAGGCAATTTGGTTTTTGTTCCAATCAATGGATTATGTTCTGGTTAAAATAGCTACTATCATAACTAAAAAGAGACAATTTTTACTCAGCCCTTCTTAGCTAAGATATTCGCAACAAATTTGATTCCTTTTGGTAACCATGTCTAAAATTACCCCTTCGGTTCAGAATTTCCTTCTATTCTTTTTCTAAATTTTCATAGAGCTAATTCCTTCTACTTCGAATTTTTACATAGATCGAATTTTATCAGATTACATTCCTAAAAAACCAAAAATTGTAGACTATTTCAGATGGTTCCTATCCAGAAAACTAGAGGTTACCCTCGAATCTATCAATGGTTCGATTCTCTGGAATGTTTACTTTAATGACATTTTCCTCCGTAATTAACCATTAAACACATGCGTTGTTGGATTTACTGGTTATACTCTTTTCATAGTTTATGGCCGTACAAGAGAGCAATTGAAATACAATAGCAACGGGACCTTTCATATTTTCAGAGTGCTCCTCAAAATTAAAAACTAAACGTTTATTCTTAAAAATCTCAATAAATGATTAGGAAAATCAAACCCAAAGATATTAATTGGCATGAGCTTAAAATACACAAACATTTTAAGGTATCTTTGTATTAAAATAGAGACGTTAAATTACCATTCATTCCTTATATTAGTTATTCCAGTTGAAAAACAAAGAGTTATTCCAGTTGATGAAGAAACAATGTTATATAAAGATTGGGGTCCCAAATATATATTTATGAAGTCTATCTATTTTACCAACGTAGAAAGTATCATCATGTATGGTTTGTTTCTTTCCGTGCTTTTATTCAATCTAGGTAAAATAGCAAAAATCAAGAGCAATCAACGTTTCTTCATTTTTCTTATAATAATATGTACAGTTCTAAATCTACACCAGCTACAAATATGTTAACTACATCTTAAGTATATATATATATATATATATATATATATATATATATATATATATATATATATATATATATATATATATATATATATATATATATATATATATATATATATATATATATATATATATATATATATATATATATATATATATATATATATATATATATATATATATATATATATATATATATATATATATAATTTTTTCTTACAAGTTAAATAAATAAAATCTAATAAAATAATGAATCTGTATGTCTAAGATATTTATGTACCATTTTTTAAGCAATATTTTTCTAAGTATATAGAAAGAGATTATAAAAAAGTTTATATTTTACACAACTCCAACTGACAACTATACATATCATTTACAATTTTACCAATAAATTTTTAACACTCACGGATTTAATACGAACATTAAAAACAAAATCTGACTGTTTTGTGAACTAAATTTAATTAGAAAATTTTATATCCAAAACGAAAATAAATATACTGTTAATAATTTGCTTAACAAATTTTTCTTCTTAAAAATGTTAAAAAAAAACACATGTATATTTCAAAAACAGTCAAGTAATTACAACCTAGATTTATATGTGAACTTATTAAATAGCTGCTCTATATGTTTCAGTCACTTTTACATGAATTTTGTTTCTTCACAGTCTTGAGAAATGAAAAAAATTTAAAAAGAGATATATTTTCTATTTAATTGAAGAAACTAAATTATATAAATAAAAAAAAAGCATAATAAAAATGAACTTTTATAAAGTAAAATTTATAATTGCTTAGTGAAGTTTAACTCTTCTTTCCTCCTCATTAAATTTCAATTAAAATAAAGTTAAAGAAGATGCTTATTCAAAGTTAAATGCAATCAATTGAGCTAGAATTTTTGATTGCTTAATTTCACATATTTCTTGTTTATCACATTTCTGAAAATATAATTCCCAAATATCCTCACATGATTTTTAAAGATAATTTCTCTGTTTTATATAATTAAAAAATTCCGTGAGAGATTGATCAATATTTACAATAGTTCTTCTAAAATGCGTGTTCAAAATATTGCAAAATTGAAAATATACCGAAAGAATTATCCTCTAAGTCAACTGCACCATTGTATTTGAATTGTGCAAAGTAGCATAATGCACCGAGTTCAAAATTCACAGATTTGGAAGTATAGTATCGATAAAATTTAATAGTGGCACTCCAAACATTGGGGCGCCCATTCATTTTTCCATTCTTTGAGCTTTCGAAAAATCCTTTATTTTCCTCCAGGCGTGTGGAATTGTCAATATTGTCCATACACTTTATATCTGTACTTTAACTATTAAATAGCTCTCTAACATCGAACTCTCTTCTGATAAGCAATAGAGAATAAGACCAATCCGAGAAAAGTTTCGTTGCCAGAGGCACATTTAAAACTTCAAGCAGACAAATGTTCGATTTGTAGTATACACTTATATGTACACATGGGTGAATACTGATAAAAGATTTTAACTCCATATTTAGATGTCTAAAGTAGTTTTGTCCTATTGTTACAACTTTTGGTTTTATGAGTAAGATTTTACATTTTTCGAGAATAATACACAGAATATATTATATTTTTTGCATATTTTAACTTCGATAATTGGCTTAACCTTACTTTTGAAATAATTTTTACTGTTTCAGTACGAAAAAACACATATTTAACTAAGCAGGATTTAGCGAAACATTTTGATATGTATTAAAGTATTTATATAAAAACTTTGTTTCCATATAGCAAACTACATGAAAAAGCATACATCTAAGTTTAGATATAAGTTTAAAATTTTATATAACAATTAATAAAAAATATTATCTACATTATTAATTCTAATATAAAAACTTTTTTGCTATTTTTATTTTCTTAAAACATAAATTTTGAAAATTTAAATATGATCACAGAAAGTATGAATATCAACAAGGATTTGTTGACAAAATAAGTAATAATTATGTAGTTTTTATTAATAATTAGTTATAGGAAGTCCTGTAAATTTAGTACATACAACGTTAGACAGCTTTTCTGAGTAATAAATGTTTTTAAAAATTAATATTTACTTTTATTTAAGCCAACTAAATGAAATTCAATACAAATATAATGATCGAAATGTAATAATGCATAATTTTGATGATATTTGGAAAAAAATTGTATTTAAAATAATATTTAATGATAAATGTAAAATTAAAATAATTAGAAGAATTATTTTAAATAATAAAATTCATGCTTGATAAAATTATCAATCTTTACCCAGGAATGCATTATATTTACGACAAATGTCGAGTAATAATATTAGAAGTTTTAAAAGAGATATGTTATCAAATCGGGAAAGGTTATCAAATTTAGTTGCAATTGAAGAGTAAAATTAATTTGTAATTATTTTATATTACATAATGTATAAAACTCATAAAGATGTATGCTGAATTATTTGCTTCAAAAAAATTCAGGGTTTCAACTCTTTACTGCAGTGGAAAAATTATTATTTTACATTGAATAATTTGAATTTTGTATCGGAAATCAAAAATGCAATTGCTAAAAGTTCTTTATCGATAGCATTTAAACAAATGGTAATAAAATAGAAAATCTAATAAGCAGTTAAATAATTTAAATTTGAATTTTACAAGCAAGACTTTGGCAAAATAAAGTTATTAAGCAGAAATTATATGATATGAATGCATAAATTATCTATTGAATATAATTTAAAGACCCACATCTTTAATGTAGAAACATTTAACAAAGAAAAATTTTAATTGACACTTGAGAATAGCGTTAGCACATATGTAATTCTCTTAATGTTAGGGTATACAAACTTATAGATTATGAATCTTGTTCTTCTTTTATAAAATTAATTTGTATATTAAATATAAAGAAATGGTGTAGATGTTTTTTTTTTTTTGAATTAACTAAAAGACATCACACAACAAATTTCTATTATTTCTCAATATAATATGGAAAAAGTTTAAATAAAGAGTCTAGTTTCAAGATATTTTATTTACCATATTCAATTCTTAAAGAGTAAGATAGTGAGTCCCAATAGCACTTTATTGATATTTACGATCAGAAAGTTAAAAATATCAAGTTTTATATTCACAAAATCAAGAAAATGTCATTTTCTAAAACTATCTCCGAAATTTTGTAAAAATAAATACATTAATTATTTTACTAAAATATATTATCATTCTACTGTAAATAATATATCTTATAATTTGTGTGTCAAAACTTATCGTCTCTTCCAGTGAACGAATTTTCAGGCACAATTTTCTCTGAACAAGAGAATATACGGCAAAAGTTCTATTCCATTTAACTTTAATGCTTCATATTGTAGCAGTAACCGTCTTGGCCTTATTTTTGTGGGAAAAGAAGATATAATGTTTTACTTTTCTCATGGTACTGAAACACGCAAAGTAACCGTCATTTACGCCACATTGAACAAAATGGAAAGTCTAACAGGTAAGAAGTACAACCGCTCGTAAAAACACGTGGCGTGCCACAGTGTCGCTAGAAAGAAGAACATTTTCTTTATAAATGTTCCAGCACATTCGAAAAACATTGTAGTTCCTTCGAAGACACAAAACCCCATACGTAAAAGAAGGTCTTTATTCGTTATATGGCGTGATGTCTTTCTTTTCTTACTTGGCTTACAATCTTACTTAAACTTAAGTCATACTTACCATTTTCATGTCGAAAAAAGGTTTTTAAATATATCTAATTGTCTAATTTTGTTATATATATAACAAAATTAGACAATATATTTAAAAACCGCCGTTTATATATAGTATATATATATATATATATATATATATATATATATATATATATATATATATATATATATATATATGATGTATGTGTGTGTGTGTGTGTGTGTGTGTGTGAGCTTTAAGATTTTTCTTAATTTTAAGAAATAATTTTAACATTTCAACTATTAGAATAAAAAATTGAATGTTTTCATTTCTTTTTCAATTAAAAATATCTATATATATTTTACTGTATAAAATATGTAGTGGCAAGCATTTTAAAAACATTAGGAAAATTCCTTTTTAGTATTTGTATGAATATCTAATTTTTAATTTGTGATGAATTAATACATAAAACAGAAAGTATTGACTAGTGAAGAATTTTAAAGTTAACAAAATGAATGTAGAACATCACCTATATTTTAATGGGAATTTTACTCCCGTGAATTTCTTTACCACTCTGTGATTCTTAATAATAGAAATATTCGCTGTGTGATATTTAAAATGTATTATGATTTTTTTAACTAAACCAATGTTCCATAAATAAGGATTAAGAAATTTTTAAACTAAGGAGAGTTGGAAATTTTTTTAAACATGCCTGAACATGAATTATTTTGAAATTTCTACTTATTTATGAACAAGAGATACTTGTGGATTTATATTTTTTATACAAAAACAATAATCAACTAATTTAATAAAAAAAATATTTGTCCAGCTTTCCTTTTATCGTAAATGTATAAATAATGCAATGATTCTGTGAAATTAGACATAGTCGTAAAGAAGAATCTGTGAAAATTATTCTTAGATAGAATTATTTTCATAATATTTCATATTAAATATACTTTTTGAACATTTACTATGAATGTTTAAATTAAACTACTGCGTATAGGTAAGGGAAACCAATATTATTTTCATTAGTTTGGCATTTATTTCTAAGATTTTGATTTTATTTTAAATAAATAAAAAAATGACTTTAATTGATATATCGTAAAAAAACTGTATCTGTGAAAAGCACTTCCACTCTTTCAATATTGAGTTATTATTGATAGCAATTTTGAATATTTCTGAATGGCTCTTTTCAATGACCAAATTGTTGTTCTCTTTAGGAAAAAATAATACACCTGAATAAATGCAAATATACTGTACCACATAAATTGTTATATATTTTATTAGTATATAGATAATGCTATTTAAATTTATTTTTAAATATAAATGCAAGTTTCAACTGGAAATATCATTAAAAATTAGGTGACAAATTGAAAATAATAAATCAAGTATCCATTATCGATTCCAAGATAAAAATATATAAAAAGGTATATTAATAATTTATATGTTACAAATTTTATTAAATGCATGCACATGAGGATAACAGAGTTGAATGTATTTACTTGGTGATAATTTATTGTTAAAATCAAAGAATTTATCAAATAATTTTTTTGTCTTTTTTGTAGATCATTTTTTTAAAATTTCTCTTAAATATCTAATGACACTGTTACTTAAATTAGTCAAGCATTAAATAAATAAATAAATGTTATACTGTGTTTAGCAATAAATGTATAGAAGCAATTTAAAAATTTTTTGTTAAATGATGTATCCTATATTAATACTGTAGAAATAGAAATATTTCCATAAATATTCATTGTTATGCATTCATCAGAATACATATACTGAACAGTTCATGTGTAACACTCGCATAATGTGCTCTGTGCTTTATTTGGTATACCTAAGCCAGCACATATATTCTGATTCGTAGTTCATGATCAAAAGAGAAAAAAATTAAAAACAAAATTAATTATCTTTCTTTGGAAAAATTGTTGTTTAGTAATACAATTTAAAAAAAAGTTACATTTTCAAGCTTAAATTCCTTAACAATTCCAAGGAATTATGAATTGTCTACCTGCAAATTTGTTCAAGACAATTTACAATTTCACCCAGAAAATAATGTGCAACATCATTCATAAAAAAAAAAACATTTTTATACAATTAAATTTAGCCTATGACACTTCATACCATGTTATAATATTTCAATAGTTTAATTACGTTATAACCCCACAAATTTGATTCCATTTAACATTCTAATTCATGATTAAAAGAGAAAAAGTTAAAAACAATATTAATTATCTTTCATCGGAAAAATTGTTGTTTATTAATGAAATTTAAAACTGTTAGATTTTTAAGCTTAAATTTCTTAATAATTCCAAGGAACTTTGGAGTTCCTACCTCCAAATTTGTTCATGACAATTTACAGTTTTACCCAGCAAATAATGTGCAACACAATTCATAAAAAACATTTTTACACAATTAATTTAAGCCTATGACACTTCATACCATGCTATGATATTTCAATGGTTTAATTACGTTATAACCACAAATTTGATTCCTTTTAACATTCTAATTATTTTTAAAAATATCATTTTACACAGTGTCTGCTGTAAGTCTGTTGTTGAGAAATTATTAGTGTTTTAGCATCTAATAACATTTTGATTGATTATTGAGAATGTACATGAAAAATAATGCGGTTTTTATTTTCTTCGTTCATGATTTCTGTAGAAATGCTATGAAATCAAATCTTAGGACAATGCTTCTGATTGCAATTTTTTTCTTTATTTGCTATTTATTATTTTATAAGCTATGATGAATTATAAATCTTAGTGTGAACAATCCAAAATAAAATACTTTTCTTCTCACAACTCATTTGGAGACAAAGTCATTCTCTCTAAAAACACACAATTGTCCAGAATTACATAATCCAAGTTTCCAAGAATCATGTACAATGTTTTTCCAAGAATCAATTGCAATTATTTTATTCACACCTGAAATTTAGGCAAATTCATGTCATTTATACTCCAATTAATAATGCACTCAGTATTTTACTTAAGTTTACTAAATTAAGAAAGATGTTAATTTTATTTTAATATAATCATGTTTTTAACGTGAAATATTATCTTGAATGACGATCAATTTATAGTTTTTATTATTCTTTTTTAAATTGATTTATTGAAATATGCATTATTAATATTACCATTACTTTTTTTACACATTTTTACACCACCTATTTTATTATTTTCATTCTTTCAGTTTAATAATTACGTGTGACTCAACATATAATGATCACTTTGATAACAGATATCGTGTATTTAAGTGTAAAAGTATTCATCTTGTTTGCTCTCTAATTCTCTCTAAATATTTTGTCTATCTTAATTCAACTAAATACTGCATAACTCATATAAAATCATTTTTATCATTAAATTCTATTTATTACTTTTAACTTTTTAATGTGGTGAGAATTAACAGTCATTTTCGTTTATAAACATTTCATTCATATATTTGTAATATTTAATATGTTATATTATAGAAATATCAACTTATTTACCATTGTAAAACGAGAGAATAGTTTATTTTAATGTAAAATATAGTTTAATAATATTTATTTTAATGATTTCTATTCAAAATTCAAATTGAATATTCAGAAAAAAATTATCTTAACTCTCGAAAAGGAGAAGTACAATCTATTTACCAATTTTTTTCTTTTAAATTTTTAAGAATTGTTTCAACTGAAATTCGGGAGGCGTTTCAATGGATAATGGATATTATTTACAACATTTATATTTCACCGTGACCTCTAAGCAAATATAGGAACTAAGAACAAGCATTCCGTTAATTTTTTTTCTATTTTATCATTTGCAAATGCATATGGTAATATGGGCAAATGAGAAAAGACAAAGCATATTTAAATATGTATTTTACAAGCAAAAAACGAAATTTACATGAATCAAGTTCAGTTTTTTTAAATTTCTTAAACTAGACTTCTATGAATTAAATATATATTCTTACGTGAATTGGAAAAAAATAATAATTCAATAACTGTAATATTACAGAAGCGAAAATTATTAAGAGTTTGCTTTAAACTCTGTTCTAAAAATAATTTGAAATTTCTGTTTTTAAAGTAACTTTTATTTAGTAATTTTGAATACTTGTTTTCTATTTTAAAGTTTTCTAAAGTGTATTAATTTTAAAATTTAAAGAATAAATATAAACTTTTGGAAAGGAAATGTTTAAACAATAATTTGCTTTTCAAACGCCTTAAAAATGTTTCCTTTTAACTATTGAAAAAAGCTAAAATATATCTGATAACTGAAATATTCATATGGAAAATTAAATAGCTATCATATCTATTAAAATCATTTTAATTTCGTTTTCTTTATTTAAATGTTACCTATGCAATTATATAAATTAGATTAATTGTAAAACATATAAAATCAAATTAAAGAAATAAGAATTCTTTTGAAAATAATACTAAATGCCTTCTACTAAATGCCTTCTAATGCATGGTCAAATCAATCTAAATTGTATAAGTTTTACCCAAAATATCTAAAATGTTTTGGTAATTCGTAAACTGATATGTATTTATTATAATATCTTAAGTTCTGATTATTTCGCATGCGAGTTTAAAGGCAGTTTTGGAAATACTACCATGTAGCGAACTGAAGAAGTATTATATTTCTTTTCAGTTTATTAGATGGATGCTACCATCAGTTCAGACTTTATTAAAAAAATGAATTCAAAAAAGAAACTAAAGCAAAGGAATTAAAACGAAATTGTTATACAGAAATTATGATGAGATAGGGAAAGAAAAAAGTGTGGGTTCATCTTTCGGTGTGATAAAAGCTTAAATTTTAAAGATATACGAAAAACCAAAATGATCTTAGATTCACTAAATTATTAATCGATATATCATTGAAAATATCAAAGTATTTCATTACATTGCCTACCTGGAAACAAAAAGTAAATTCAAATATATGAATAATGGAAAATATTTTAACTCGTTATGATCAATTTCTGTATAAAAATTATAGCTATAAAAAGCATAAAGTGTTTTCTATTTTTTCAAATTGTTGTATCTAAAGATTAATTAGATGTTACACAGAATCATAATCATTTGCAATTAAGCAAATGTATTCTGCATTTTTTCCTAATGATGTCCATTGCAATTTTTTTCATTCTTCATAAGGTTCTTTTTTTAATTGATAAATTATTGTAGGTATTTCTTTTCTTGAAAATAACTAAAAAAAAGAAAGTTTTTGCTCAAAATATCAATCTAATTAAAGTATTCTTTATTATCTACGTTTACTATATACAGTGGAACTTGGATAATTCGAAGCTCAAGGGTCCACTGCAAAACTTCGAATAATCCAAGTTTTCGAAATTTCGATTTTTTTTATTTACTGCATGTGACTATATGCAATTAAATACTAGTATTAAAAGAGTAAAATTGGTATGCATTTATAACTAATACAACCATCAGGTTGAAACGATGTTTATTACAATAAAATACAAATGCACTCTGAATTACAATTTTGGAAAATATTGCGATATTTTAGATTGTTTTAATGCGCTCAACTGATTTTTTTAACAAAGTCTTCAAGAATATTTATGGATTGAAAGATAGCTTGACTTACGTTACATTGTCCTTCTGCATAACGACGATATTCCGCTAAATGAAAAACTGCATCACATAAAGTTGGAATCAGCCTTTCTTCAACATCATTAGCTTCTTCAGGGTCATTATCGTCCTCTGTTGCATCGCTTTTGTTGTTTAGAACTTCGGATAGAATTTCTTTGTCGGATAGTTCTCCACATATTTCTACACTTTCATCAATGTTAACGTAATCATGAAAAGGCATTTCGTTTTCCCATGCATCTAGTTGAGGTAGATCTTCAAAAATCTCGCCGGGGATCGTGTTTTCCGTAATAAACCCTGCTTTTCTGAAATAATTTGCAATTGTTTCTTCGCTGACTTTCGACCATGCATTCAAGCACATTCTTGCTGCATCGAGGACAGAAATGTTGGGCTTTTTGGAAGAATCAGTTAGAAGATGTCGTACGACAAGGCATCGATAGAAATATTTGAAGTTTTTGATAATGCCCTGATCCATTGGTTGCACTATTGAGGTCATGTTTCGTGGAAAAAATAACCTTTACATTTTCCATTGCAGGGATCGACTTATGTGCCGTGCAGTTATCAATGAACAGGAGAATTTTTCTTTTTTTCTTTTGGTACGTGTGGTCGAGCTCTAACAGCCAATCCTTGAAAAGGTCTTCAGTCATCCAAGCTTTTGTGTTTGCCCTGTATTCCACTGGCTTTGTTTTCACGTTCTTGAAACATCTTGGATTGGCAGATTTTCCAATCATAAGTAAAGGAAGCTTTTCAGTCCCATTCATATTGGATCCCACTAGTAATCATATATCATATGTGGATATCACTGCATTTGTCTCCCTTAAATGCTAGAGTTTTGTCCGGCGTACACTTAAAGAATAGTCCAGTTTCATCGACATTGAAAATGTCACTTACCGATGTATCTTTTATGATTTGCAAAAGTCTGTCCGCCCATTCACTGGCTGACTTCGCGTCTACACTTGCACTTTCACCACACACAGTTTTGAATGAAATTCCATTTCTTTCCTTGAATCCATTCAGCCAACCTAAGCTAGCTTTGAAGTTGTTGTTTCCCATGATGGAAGAAAATTCTTCTGCCTTAGCACGTAGAAGAGTTCCAATCAGAGGGATGTTTCTGTCTCTCGATTGTTTAAACCATTTTAATACACATTCATCCAGATCTGGATTGTCCGCAGCTCTTACTCTTTTCCTTTTTCCGTTTACACTAGAACAACTGCTTAGAATGTTTTCCTTATTTTTCAAAAAAGTTGAAAGAGTATTTGCCGCTATTCCATATTCTTTTGCAATGTCGCATTTCTTTCTTAAACCTTTTTCAACTTCACGGATGACGGAAATTTTTTGTTCCAAAGTTAAGGTCTTGTAGGGAACACGTGGTTTACTCAAAGACATGCTTGCTGTTCTGAAGTTTCAAGTGAAATGAAGACTAAAAGTTGCCACACACGAAAGAAAAAACATGTGACCACTACAGGTTTCTTGGAAAACAGGTGCATGCAACGTTAAACGCCTGTCGTACAAAAGAGGGGTTAACAGTGCAGTCCAGTCACACTAATTTTCTCCCATTCTTTCCTCCCGCCCTCAACAATCTTCCTCCTCCCTAATCCTGTACTCTTAGCCTGTAGTGCGTCTCCCCTCCCTCTCGGAAAATACGGAAAACCTGAAAAAGTTACTGCATTGACAGTGTATTTCTTCTGGAGTAAAACTTCGAATCAAGGAAGTTGGACTTCGAATTATCCACGATATCTTAACATTAGTTTAATAATAAGTTTCAAGGGACCGAGAGAAAACTTCGAATTATCCACGAATTCGAATTAAAGAAGTTCGAATTATCCAAGTTCCACTGTGTATATATATATATATATATATATATATATATATATATATATATATATATATATATATATATATATATATATAATATTGAAACCAGAAATATAAAATTGAATAATAAAGTTTTAAATATTAACATCGATAAATTAGTTTCCTTATTTAAAAGTCATTCCTAAATTTCACAAAATTCCTATAAAGTTTAGATTTATCACCTGTGGTACTAAATCACACACATACATGAATAAACCTGGAATCATTGTTGTTAAATTTCTTAATATTATATTAGACAATATTGTTAAATCAGAAGCCACTTGGATCATTAATAATAATAAACCTATTTTGGATTTTTTTATCAAAAAATTGTATTTATTGTGTTAATTATTTTAACTTTTTAAGACCTATTTACAAGTATTCCCATTAATAAATTAAATGGTGTACTACACTTTTATTATCAGGACTATAGAAACTTATTAAATATTAATTTTGAATACTGGAACAATTTAGTTAAAATGTGTATTTATAATAATTTTATATTTAACAGTGAAAATATTTTTATTCAAAATTGTTGAATTCCACAGGGATCCAATTTTCTAGCTCACAAGCAAATTTATATCTATATTTTGAAAAAAAAAAGTTTTTATCAATATCCTTTAGCTTTCCGATACATAGATGTTTTCATCATTTTCAACAATTTACAATTTGAAAATATTTCTAAAACTATTTACCCTGAAGAACTTTCTCTAATTAAAACTAATTTTTTTGATACTGAAACAGAATTTTTGGATTTATTTATCACTATTGATAATTCTAATACATATATTGATGTCTCCGACAAAACAAATCAATTTAATTTTCATGTTAATAAGTTAATTTCCTGGAACTCAAATATTTCTTTAAAATTATACAGAAACGTTAAAATTAACTGAACTTAATCGCATTTATACTATCCATAACAATTATGAATCTACTAAAAATTATATTAAATGCCTAATAGCTCACCAAAAAAATAATAAAATTCCAATTAATTTTATTTTAAAATATGCAAGAAGTAGGGAATTGCTTGTAAGATTGAAGTAATGCGTTATTTTTATAACTAGAGAACTAGAGAACTATTTTTATAACTAGAGAAAAAAATATATATATATATATTTATAACTATATATATATATATATATATATATATATATATATATATATATATATATATATATATATATATATATATATATATATATATATATATATATATATATATATATATATATATACATACACACACACTGAAGTGCCACTGAATTAGATAGCAAGGACAAGTGAGGGCGCTGTGGTAATTAAGCATTGAAGTTCTTTCAAGAATCCTGAAAACACCTACATTTATACACTTTATTTAATACATAACTTAAGTTTAAATCCCTTTTAACACATTTTAATTCCAAATTTACTACATATTTCTAAACAAATTTAGCTTTTTGAATTTAATTACTCTTGGCAATATTTCTTTATTCTAATTTCAAATTTACTTTTAGCAACTCTTCTACTATTCTCATTTATAAATTCAATCTGATTTGCTGATCTAGGTATTATATATTTTTCTACTTTTTTATTTTTTTACTGTACGTATATTTCATCTATTGTGAGTATTTTTACTTTTCTGCATATATCTAATTTTTTAACTAAGTTATGTTAATACGAACACTCTTCGGGGGAATTGCTCGAAGATATTTAGACATTTGCCCTTCGAGCATGTCAGAAAAGAGAGTTCATTTTGGATAGCTGGCCATCTTTCTCCTGATGAAGACGTGGTCTCATATGCTTTCTTCTTGGTTTTTGCATCGTATATTTTAGTATTTTTCCAATTTTATATTTCTGGTTTCAATATTTTTCATATTTTATCTTATTTATACTCGGCAAATCTTTCTTTAGCTGCTTTTGCGCTGGCTAGAATTCCTATGATGTATTGTAGTTCCTATTTTATTATATTGTATTTTCAGTATTGTATGTGTGTATTACTTTATATATATATATTTTTTGATTTTTATACATATACATATATACACACACTGAAGTGCCACTGAATTAGAGATAGCAAGGACAAGTGAGGGTGCTGTGGTAATTACATATATAGTGCATACTGTAGTTGCTCTGATTTAGTTGTTGGAACTGCCAGTATGGGTAAATTATGCCTGATTTAGACTTAGACGCTTTCGATAGCGGACAAATCGTAGGTGCACGACGTATGGGCCTCTTAATTTCTGAAATCGTCAGACAACTAGGATTTTCAAGGTCTACAGTGTCAAGGTTTTACCAAGAATACATGGATGGTGGAAAAAAAACTATTGATGAAATTGCAAAGGACAATTAGCCTTGTCAGTGCGTGGTGAGAGACGGCTCAGGCGTCTTGTACGGAACCAGTGAAGCCAGGCATTAGCTCAAATTACCACCTAATTGAATGAAGGTGCCAGTCATACGGTCAGTAAACGGGCTGTGCAATGCTCGCTTCACCGTATGAGTAGGGAGCCGTCGAACTATGAGAGTACCATTGCGCAATGCTTACCATCGGGAATTACGGGAGTGTCTTTTAATTAAAGGGCATTGTGGTCTCAAATGAATTACATTCAAAACATTTCAGTAGTCTTCTTTTTTCAAAACTTTTATCTTTAAATTCTTCCTTAAGATCTTTCTTCTGTGCTTTAAAATTTTCATTCCTATGTTTATTATCACGTTTCACAAACCTGTGAGGTGGGCTATATGATCTTTGATTTTGTTGATGAATAGTTTAATACTTCATTACATTATAATTAACTTTGGGTTTGATAGTTTTTTATTTAATGTCTTCAAATTCTTCTAATTTTTCTGCCAAATGAAGTTGATGGGTTATATTACCCTGTTATGAAACAAACAAACAAATAGATGACTCCAATTTTGAAACATACACATTTAATTAAAAAAAGAACAAAATTTACAAGGAGTCATGTAAGGGTTCGCGACAAACTCTCTCGCCTGCTTCGCGTACAACGAGAGTCTCTGAAATAAAAAAAATAAAAAAAACATAGGATCTTAAAATCGAAAGTGACGATGGTGAGACATTACAGACTAAATTATTCCTTCCTTCCTCGGAGTTTTTTTTTCTTTTTCTCATTCTAAGGAAATCAACCTGCAAATAAAAAAGAAAAAAAACACACACAAACAACAAAGAGCAAAATTTAGTATTACAGATAGCCCTGATCAATCGGACTCTGGCTGAAACACAAAATTATATGGAATTATATAATATTAAATATAAAATAAAAATATATCAAAATAGCACAAAATGATTATCTAACACAACAGAATTTTCGACCTTAACTAAACTTACAAATAGACACATTGTTATTATAAATAAACATTTTTTTTATTATGTACACATGTAACAACAATTGAAATTTGTATTAAAAAAACATTGTAATTTAATATCTGAGAAAAAAATTAAGTTTGGTTATTCAGCATTCTATTGAGACTATCGGCATTCTGATGTAATTTGCCCTTTCTGTGAACAATATCAAAATTTAGGCTTTGAAGCACCAAAGCCCACCTTAAAAGTCTGGGATTAGATCCTGTATGATGTTTTAACCAAACTAAAGTGTTATGATCAGTTTCGATTATAAATTTATACTGACCATCTAAATAATATTTTAATTTAGTAACAGCAAAAATTATTGCTGCACATTCCTTTTCTATAGTGCTATAATTTTTCTCAGATTTTGAAAATTTTTTACTCAGAAATAGGATAGGGTGTTCATTTTCATTTTGATCTCTCTGAGATAAAACTACACCTATTCCTAAATTTGAGGCATCACATTGAATGATAAATTGTTTTTGAAAGTCTGGACTGTAAAGTACCGGCTTCTTTATTAAAGTGTTCTTTAATTCTATGAATGCCTTTTCGCAGTTATTATTCCATATTACAGCTCCCTTCTTAGACTTCCCTTTTAACAGGTCGGATAAAGGCGCAGCAACTACCGAAAATTCTGGTATATACTTGCGATAGTACCCAACAAGACCTAGGAAAGCACGTACTTCGGTTTTGCTTGAGGGACGTTCGAAATCAGTAATGGCTTTCACTTTAATATCACCTGGTGTTCTTTGACCTTGTCCTACAAAGTGTCCCAAATATTTAACACGAAGTTGAGCGAATTTGCACTTTAGGGGTTTTACAGTCAATTTCGCAAATCGAATCTTCTCCAGAACACATTTAAGATGTTGGATGTGATCAGACCAGGTAAGTGAATATATAGCTATGTCATCTAAATCAGGCACAGCAAAATGTTCGCAATTTTTTAATAAATCAGCCATTAACTAACTGAAATAGTAAGGAGCATTCTTCAAACCGAATGCCATTCTCAAAGGTTTATAAGCACCAAATGTCGTCGTAAATGCAGCATATCTTTGAGCCTTAGGACTCAAAGGTATCTGCCAATAACCTCGTGTTAAGTCTAATAAAGATATGAACTTCGCTTTCGAAACGGATTCAACACGCTCTTCAATATTTGGTAATGGATAATACTGCGTTCTGGTAACCTCATTTAACCTGCGATAATCAATGCATGGACGAGGTTCTTTTCCAGGAGCTTCAACTAATATTAAAGGTGATGTGTAATCGGATTCCCCTGGTTCCACCACCTTCAATTTCAACATCTTGTCTACTTCCGATTTCAGAATTTCTGTCTGTCGTGGGGACTTTCGATATGGTTTAGCTATAATAGGTTTATTAGATTCTAATTCGATGTCAAGTTCAGCCAGTTCTGTACAACCTGGTTCATTTGAAAAAAATATCAATAAATTGAATCAAAAGTCTACTCAATTGTTTCTTCTGATCGTCCTCTAACTTTTCATTAAAACAGCTTTCAGGAAAAGTCTCTAAAAGGGTAGATGAATTAATTTCAAAACTTGGGATATCTTCTTTCTCAGAATCAATATCTTCATTATCAAAATTAGAGGTAAAAATTAAATTAACTTCTTCTGGACGCTGAAAATAAGGTTTTAACATATTTACATGGTATACATGTAATTTTTCCTTATCGGGAAATTGTATTACGTAATTTGTGTCCGACAGTCGTTTTACTACTTTTCCTGGACCTATCCAATGAACAGAAAATTTATTTGATCTAGAAGGTGCAACAACTAACACAAGATCATTTTCTTTAAATTCTCTCTTCGAAGCCTTACGGTCGTACCAAAGTTTCTGTTTTTCTTTAGCCTCTGTCATATTTTTCACAGCTAATTCTTGGCATCTTTTCATTCTATTTAAAAGATTAAAAACGTAAGCAATCACACTATCTTCTTCAATGGTTTTACCATTTAGATTTTCATATAATAGTGTTACGGGTGTTCTTAAGTTCCGACCATGGACTAATTCTGCAGGAGAATATCCAGTGCTATCATGAATGCAAGTTCTAAGAGCAAAAAGTGCCTGAGGTAAAATCTTCTCCCAATCTGTACCTTTTTCTAAGCAAAGGACTTTCAGTATTCTCTTTAAAGTTCTATGCAATCTCTCAACAGGATTGCTTTGGGGATGCTGAACGGAACTATGCACAACTTTAATACCAAATTTTTCTGAAAATTCTGATGTCAGGACACTCATGAAAGATGTTCCTTGATCACTTTGAAACTCCCTAGGAAAACCCATGCGGCTAAATATCTGAAGAAAAGCATCAATCACAGTAGTAGAACGTATATCTGGTACTGGGATGGCATCTGGATACTTGGATGACATGCAAATGGCTGTTATAATATACCGGTTACCACAGGAAGTTATAGGTAAAGGGCCACATGCATCAACGTTAATTCTTGTAAATATTTCCGGAATTACTGGAACCAGTTTCAAAGGAGACCTTTTCTTATCTTGAGGCTTTCCTACTCGTTGACATTTGTCACAATATTTAAAAAAAATTTCAATTTCTTTAAAGCAGTTAGGCCAGTAGAAAGTTTTGCACTGCATATCTTTTGTTTTAGTTATACCTAAATGAGCTGCAGTTATCTCATGGCAGATCCCTTTTAGTTGGTTGCGAAACTTCTTGGGCACAACTAATAATCTTCTTACAGTTCCATCATATTCCATTTTATTATAATACAACAATTGATTTATTATAATATATTTATTGTCTTTTGAAGAGTGTCGTTTAGCTTGCTCAAAAAGAGGTTTCAAATCTTCGCACACCTTTTGTTCCCGAGCAAATTCTTCTGGAGATGTTTTTATCAAATCCATCCCTTCAACTTCGGTTTCTAATGGTGGCAAAATTGTATTTTGCTCTAATTCTTCATTTTGTTTAGTTAGGAAGCACGACCTAGAAGATTCTATTTCAGAATCAATAATCTCGTTATTCGTGCTATTTTCCTTCCGTCTTTTTTGAGCTCAAGTTTCTATAGCATTTATCATATGTATTTTCACCTCCTCATGCTTTTTAATTTCCTCAAATAAAGCGGCTGTTTTGTTTCCCAGTAAATATATTCCTTGATCCAAAGAATCTCGAAGAACTGCTGCCTTTGTCAAAATGTGACCTAATTCACAATTTATTTCAACCTCGGCAATGGGTAAGCATACTAAAGTTTCATCAAGAGGTGTTCTTAGCCAAACCTTTTCCTCCGTGAACATATCAGGTTTCACGTATTTTCCACAAATCAAATCAAGAGTTGCTCCAGTGTCTCTTAAGATTGGCATTTGAATTCCATTAACAGTGCCGATACTAGTGTAAGGAGCCATCAACTCATTAAATGTACTTCTAGCAATTTCGTTGGATGCTACCGATTCTAAGTTCTTTTTTATTTTGTCACACTGAGGCCGCAAATGACTATAAGAACCACACTCATTACATCGGAGTTGTTTTCTTTTTTCAAATTCCTTTTCATGTGAATAATTAGAATTTTTATTCTCGACTCTTTTAGGAACATGAGATTTATGATTCCGAACTACTTCATTAAACTTAAAGGCACGGTTTTCATTTTGTTGACGAAAACCAAAATTATTTCGAGGGAGTTTTGTAAAATCTTTCGTCTTAAAACTATCTCTTAAAATTTCATATTCATCTATTTTCTCTGCCAGATCATACGGCGAATTTATTTTAAGCCATTCCGCCAAAAAATGTTCCTTAATTTCAATTGGCACACGACGTTTCAATTGATCTGTTACCATTAGTTCCTTAAGCTGTTCAAATGTCGTTATTTCTAATTCCGTAAGCCATTCCGTAAAGTAACTATATAATTCTTGTGCATAATTTCTCCATGATTTGTCTGACGTTTTCTGGTGTTTAAGAAACAATTGTCTTAATTTTTCGCTATTTAACTTGAATCGCTTAAGAATAATTTCCTTCACGTAATCGTAATCATCAGCCCTTTCTGGAGGTTGTCTAGCTAACATGTTAGATATCTCTGAAGGTAAAGCACTTACAAGATAAACTACCCATTCGTTTTTTGGAATATGAGCCATTTCTGCTCTACGCTCAAAATTTATTAAGTATAAACTCATCTCATCTTTCCTTTCATCGAATTTTGGCGTTATTTGCATTAATTGAATTTTTTGAGCATGTTCAGTCCTATTTGTAACTGATTTTGTGTTCGAAATTGCAGCATTTGAAGTGATTTCCAGACGTTTTATTTCCAAAATATGTTCTCTTTCTTCACGTCTAATTCTTTCTTCTTTTCTATTTCTTCACGTCTAATTCTTTCTTCTTTTTCTTCTCGCCTAATTCTTTCCTCTTTTTCTTCCTGTTCCCTTTTAACTCTTTCCTCGATTACCCTATCTAATATACATTTTACTTCTTCCTCGTTAAAGTTTTTACTAGTTAAAATTAATTTTTTAATATCTGGGATTTTAAAAGAATCTGGAACCATTTCCCCTAACTCTTCAGCTACTTCTACTAAATCTCCCTTTTTCCCCCGTGCTAAAAAAGCCATTTATTAACGCTTTATCTCAGAAGAGATGCAATAATGAGAGAAACAACAGACTACACCCACCTATATGCAAAATTTCGTAAATAACTATAGAAATTATTTAACACACTCTACTAATATAAACATATCCATAACATTTAAAAAACTTAAATGAAAACAAACTATATTGTAATACAAAAAATAGTGTATAGATAGAAAATCATATATTTTGAAAAGAAGAACAAGTTTATTAAATCTTCTACTCTCGATTTCAAGTTTTTTTTTTTTTTTTTTTTTTTTTATTACCAAGCTAATGCTTAATACTCAGATAAATTGAATTATTAATCAAAAATGTATAAATTTATAAAATCAGATTCTTATACAAATACTATTATATAAAAACAGAAAATGAAATTATATTACTTTTGAATCCTTATTTAATTCAAAATATAGAACACACTACAATTCTTAACAACAATATAAATTAAAAGCTTTAACTAATCTAAACCAGAAATCAGCTTTCGATTTTAAATCAATAAACTTAATTAATTAATCATATACGACATGAAAATGATAATAACGTACGATATTTTAAACAGTAAGAAAATATCTTTTCAAATCTTTATCAATGAAAATAAACATGCGTTTCTAAATATCAAATAAATCAGTTTGATACTTTACAAACAAAAATCAAAAACATGTTAATAAATCTCACATTACTTTATATTCAAACCTATTTGTAATCATGTACTTTCGTTTTCACATAACGAAATCAAAACCTTTCTAAAGTATATATTACTTTCATAAAATCTACTTCAGTGAAACATTCAAAAAATTATGAATATAAGTGTACTTTCGATTTTACACATTAATCTATAACAACATAGTTATTTTAACATATTCCTACGTGAATTGAAATACATCAACCACATAAAAATTATGAAATGCTAATTTATAATAAAATACACTTTTCTTATAAAATTTATTACACTGTAAATTCGAATACACGAAATACAGAAATTAGCTTTGTAATATGGAATACACCATTTACAAACTTATAAACAAAATTAATTAATATAATATGAAAAACCACGTAAATAAGATTGGAACTAAATATTCTATAAATTTATATAACATTCCAAACTATTTATTTTCAATAGTAGCCAGAGAAAGATTGATCAAAATGGCCTACCTGTATTCCAACATTTTGGCACGTAATCCATTATAGTGCACATAATTAATTTGCATAGTGGATGCTAATGCAAAGCATTAAAAAAGCATCAAACCACTGCCACCAAAAACATATGTTTGTTATGAAACAAACAAACAAATAAATGACTCCAATTTGGAAACATACACATTTAATTAAAAAAAGAACAAAATTTACAAGGAGTCATGTAAGGGTTCGCGACAAACTCTCTCGCCTGCTTCGCGTACAACGAGAGTCTCTGAAATAAAAAAAAATAAATAAAAAATAAAAAAAAAACCCATAGGAATCTTAAAATCGAAAGTGCCGATGGTGAGACATTACAACCCCATTCATCTAAATAGAATTCTTTAAATTCTTGCGAAGCTCTCTTCTTAATCTGATCCTTTAGGATTTAATCACTTAACTTTTCAAAAGTATCAACTTTAAGTCCATTGATCCATCCATAAAAATAATTATTAAGTTCATGATAATAATCTACCCAAGTAACATCATTTTCCTTTTGATGTTTTACAAACAATTGTCTGAATTTCTCTAGAGTCAATTTAAATCTTTTAAATAAAACCTCCTTAACACAATAATAATTCTGTGCTTCTTCTTCTGGCTCACGTGCAATTATTTGTGTGATTTCATACGGCAGAAAGCCCAACAAATATGAAATCCACGATTCTTTAGGTATTTGGGCAAGACGTGCCTGGTGTTCAAAAAGAATTAAATATAGACTAATATCTTCTTTTATATCACATCTGTGAACCTTGGAGATCTTTACGAGACTGTTGCGCGTCTTCACTGGGCGTCCATTTGTAAATTTTAATTGAGCTTCTAATCTCAGCTTTTCTAATTCATGTTACCTTTCTGCTTCTCTTCTCCGTTCTTCAGCTTCGATTTCAGCTTTCCTAAGTTCCCTTTCTGCTTCTTTTTCCCCGTTCTTCAGCTTCTATTTCAGCTTTCCTAAATTCCCTTTCTGCTTCTCTTCTCCGTTCTTCAGCTTCAATTTCAGCTTTCATAAGTTCCCTTTCTGCTTCTTTTCTCCGTTCTTCAGCTTCAATTTCAGCTTTCCTAAGTTCCCTTTCTGCTTCTTTTCTCCGTTCTTCAGCTTCTATTTCAGCTTTCCTAAATTCCCTTTCTGCTTCTTTTCTCCGTTCTTCAGCATCTATTTCAGCTTTCTTCTCCGTTCTTCAGTTTCTATTTGAATTCTCTCTTTCTCAATTTGTTCTTGTTTTTTTTCTTTCTTTAATTATAGAAAGGAACAATTCTTTTACAAAATCCTCTTCATAGTTAGGGCTTTTAATAACAGCTTATTTAATAGATATACTAGATAAATTTGAGTCAACATTTACCTCGAGCTCCGAAGCTAAAACCTATCAAGTCCTGCTTTTTACCTTTTCCCAAGAATGACATAGTTAATGGTTAATCTAAGCCTAATTTAACTCGTTTCTAACAAAACCCAAATACTTAACTAACAATATTGATTGTTTCAACTTCACACGAAATTTTAATATTTAATAAATTAATTTTTGTTTTCAATTGGAAGACAAAAATAACCTACCATTATTATGCACACAAAATAAATCAACATTTCTAAAACAATGAAACAATATTTGACTTAAAATATTTCTTATATTGTATTCAAACTTAAGATAAAATTTCAATACTTAATATAATAAATTTGTTTCACTTTTGGAAACACAGAAATGGTTTAAACATATCATATGCCTCAAAAATAAAAAAATAAAAATTCTTATCAAAAATTAATTCTACAAATATTCGTACAAACCTGTACTGTTCTTCTACGATACACTTAGCACATGACCTAGGGCGAAAACTTGCACACAAGAATAATAACAAATTAAATATACGAGTTTCAAGAAATAAGCAAATTCGGTATCAAAATTTAACAGCAATAGTATGCAAACATATATTATATATATACCAACTATTTTATTTACTCAAACTTATATGTCATAAAACGAAAATATTTTTAAGAGAGAAAGTTTCATTTATAGCATCACAAATAAAAACTGAACTTGGATAGGGTACCCAATAAGAAAATAATGCTAACCAAATGTTTCTGCAAATGTGCAAGTAATTTTAACTAATAATATATAAAATTAATGAAATTATATATCATATACACATTATTGAAACACCAATGTAAATATAAGATTATTTTCACTAAACATCAAAAAGGAAACTTTTTCACTGAGTTTTAAAAAATAATAAATACACTTTCTCTGGTATTTTAAAACCCAAAAATATTTCTTATCAGATTACTTCAACACTTAAAGTGAAATAATTATATTTAAATACATATTTTTGTTGCTAATTTTCGATTTTACCTTCGATTTCGAAATCTAACTTTCACACGAAATCTCACTTTCCTTTTCACTTGAAGATTTCTTTTTCGAGATTTCACCGAAAAAAACACACGCGCGCAACACTTCTTGATTATCACACTTTTTTTGATTCCGGGAACAGGAATTTTCAAGCAATCCTGTACAAGGATTCCTAAACGGTATCCTTGTACAGGATTGATTCGAAAATCAGAAGTAGCGCAATATTTCTTAGATTCTCAAACAAGATTTCGGATGGAATTAAATCACAAACAGAAAGCTATTTTCTTTTTGTTCCAAGGGCTGGAAACAAATAAGCATATTTCTATTCCACTGGTCGGAATTAAGCATAACCGGAAACAGGAAACACATCAAAATAGCAGTGTGCTATGGAATTGAATTAATACTTCAAGCTGGGTGCTTCTTTTTCCAAGGGCTGGAACTAACCATTTCTCTTCTATTATACTGGTGTCAATTTAGCTGGAAAAACATTTTCCTTTCCACTCCAAGATAGCGGGAAGCTATGTCTTCGGATTCCAAGGACCGGTATCGAAACCACCAAATTAAACTCAACAAATATCCATAACAGGTTGGATGCTACATTTTCCAAGGGCTGGAACTAAACATTTCTCTTCTATTCCACAGGTGGGAATTTAACTGGAAACACTTTTCCCTTTCCACTCCAAGATAGCGGGAAGCTATGTCTTCTGATTCCAAGGAACGAAATCGAAACCACCAAATCAAACTCAACAAATATCAACAGAGGGTTGCTATCGATTTATCTTCTGCTGTCGGGATGACAACAATTCTCAGAAATATCTTTTAACCAGAATCACTCATTAATTCTTCAGAATTATTCAGAACAGTTCTACCGCACTGCTGCTACCATTTAAATCTGTAGCGTACCGATGGCATGGCAATTCAAGAGAATTTCAATTTAATTTAATTTAATTTATTGATAAGAATAAATTTTAAATATACATAATTTTTACTATTTACATACATTTTAATACAACTTTCAACTTAATAATCATAACAATGTCATTGTCGGATGCCACCACAAGCGGACCTCCAGTGCGTTTTCTCTCTGAGAAAATACTTTACAAAAGTAAACAAAAAATATATAATCGAAAGGGAGGAGGGCGGCAGAATCTCGCGCGCATGCGCTATACTGATCCTCGCCTTTTAGCTCGTTACACAGGACAATCACTTCTGGAGTGATAACAGAGAAATTAGCCCTAATTTTTAAGTCAGCCACACTTACATGCAAAGGTATAGGGTTTGTCAAAAACAATGGAAAAACATAACTGAAGACAGTGACTACCATGTGAAATAAAATAGGACTAAATGAAACTCGTAACATTGATATTTTTTACTTTACAGCTGCTTATTGCCTCAAGCGCGCATATGAGTGTATTATACATCACTAATTATTAATTTTTTTCAGGTGAAACCAAGGTGAGTGTCTTGTCACAGTTATAAAGAGTATAGTGTATTTTTCATTCAAAAAAATCGGTCATTCTGCTTGCTGCATCAGTGACCACATTCAAGCTACTTAGCGTTGTCTTCTTGGTATCACTTTGAATTTTCATGTTTTTTCGGAACTCTCTTTTTCTCAGTTGCCCATGATTGTTGAGATATGTAGATGAATGCCAAAAATCAACTGGTGTAAGATTCATTTCAATAATTTCTATTATTTTCAAAAGAATATTGCAGAATACCATTTCATTGAATTTAAAGATATTCTTATCATTAATCAAAGTAAATGACCAATCAAAATACTGAGAATTTTCGATGAAATATATAATATTGTTGAAAATCTTATATCAATCCAATATTGATGTTTCTATTTAAAATATTTAAGCCCTTTTCGCAGCATTCTAAGCTCTTCTGAAGCATAAATGAAATTTAATGTATGTTCTTCTCTCAATATCATTAGATATTGCAAAAATTAGCTGAATAAAGTTTCTAACCTTTTTAAATACATATTTAAGACCACATTATTAAATATTTTCTTATATATTTTCAAACCGTTATCAAATTATTAGTTATTTTAAACTTCAAATATGTGCCAATTTATTAATATTTATTTAAGAACATGTAATTTCAACAAATTATTTTGCATGGTATTTGTAGTTAAAAATCAATGCTTAATCTCAGAAAATTTATCAAAAAAGCTTAAATATTTTTTTAAAGCTGTTGTTTGACTTGATCAACTTTTCAGCTTTCTTAGTTTAAAAATCACTTTCTTATGGAGTTAAAACAAAGCATTTTAAAAAAGAAGTAAAACAATCATGATGAATTGTACTGGAGTGACATTTTCAGAAAGAAAAATTCATGCCGTCAAACTTGCAAACAAGAAAATTGCATATAAATTTTTCACAGTGAATGTTTTTTTATCCAAAGTTTTGACTTCATATATTATTTTTGTCAGAAAAAAGGAAGATAAATTTTTTTCAAAAAGTGTTATTTATTTTTACTGCATTATAATCTATGACAAACAATGATCCTTTTTAGAGTTTTATTTTGATATTAATGTGAATATTAATCATATAGAACATTAAACATATTTACACTATCAATTATATTTAATATGTTTTTCAATCATTCTTTAGTAAAATATATTTGTATATATGAGTTCCCTTAGAAGAATGTATTTCATTTAACATATTGTAATTGTTGAGATGATAACGTATCTTAAATTTTATTAATTAAATTTCTATTTTAATCAAAAACTATTTTGTAGGTCAAATCATTAAATTAAGTTTTAGATAGATTTTTTTAAATCTGAAAGTTTAACTAATTTTAACTTTTATAGCAACAAATTTTTATGTTTTTGGAGGAACTTTTGCTTAGATAGGAAATTAATTTAAAATTACATTTTAAATTATAATTTCGAGATATTTCAAATCTTGCTCTTGTTATCAATAAATTTTTACAAATTTTTATTGTATTAATTATATTTCTTTTGTTTAACGTAATAATAAGCTCGGACGCAACAATAAGTATTTTTACTTTCTTAATTTTATACACACACACACACACACACACACACACACACACACACACACACACACACACACACACACACACACACACACACACACACACACACACACACACACACACACACACACACACACACACACACACACACACACACACATATATATATATATATATATATATATCCATACAGTATTTTATAATATGAATAAATATATATTTTCTAAAATAAATGTTTTTTTGTGGTACAAGTATAAATCATAATATTTAATTATATTTATGAATGTAAGCATATAGAAGACAAAAATTTCCGATACTCCATAATTTTTTTCTTACTTCTAAATATTATTACAATTTTCATTTTTCTTCAGAAAAAATAAGCAAAAATTTATCGTTGTTGAGGTACAAGAACATTTACAAAATGTCACTTAGTAAATACTTTAAAATGGTGTGCAATAAATGCATTATTTATGAATTCCACAGGATTTCTTTGAAATTTCAAAACTTTTAAATTAAAAAGGTACTCTAAATTACACATTTTATTATATGAAAAATTTTTATATTTGGAAAATTAAATTTAAGTACTAAGTAAACATGTCATCTTATTTAACATTCGTATAGTGCCTTGCTATTTAAAAAGACAAACATAATTGTGTGCTTATAATAACTAGAATACTGCACGCGTTAATTCAATGTCACTTTTCTCAATTTAACATGAATAATATTAACTTAATTTAAAAACCATAATTTTCAATCAGAAAGGTAAATTGATATTCTAAAACTGTAAAATTTGCTGTATTATTTGTTTTGTCTGCTAGAAGAACTGCATATTAGTTTGTTTTATATAAGTTTTACTTATGAAAGATAACAACAAATTCAAGTATTTCAATTAAGTGTTAGCACAAAGTGAGAAAACCGTACATGTATAGGTGCTGATATTGTGGGAAGTAATAAATAAAAATCTAAATTCTAAAGACTGTTAAGAAATATTTTACCAAATTTATGACTTCTATTCATTATTCTAATCAGAGAAATTCCTTTGAATGCTTTATACATCATTATACGATACACACTTTACAAAATGTTTCATTTTATTATCCACATACTTAATTGTAGTTTAAAGGTCAATTATTTTTATTCACATGATCTGTATAAAATACTATTTAAATTTAAAATTATTACATGCAAGATGAGTATCACAGTCTGAAGATATTATGTAATATAATGATCTAATAAATAAATGTTTTTAATTGAAAATTTAAAATATGATTAATTTAAATGTATGTAAAAGTATTTCAATTTTTCATTTGAGAAAACTAAAAATGAAAGAAAACTGGTCATATCTACTGCTGTTACTTTAGGTTTTATATTATTCACGTTATTTTTATATATTGTTGCTTTTACATCACTTAAGAATTTAAAATATCCAATTATTTTCATTAATTCCTAAGATAATTATTTACTTAAAAATTAGGTGATGAAGTTAATTATACACTTCAATAAGTATTTTTTATTTTCATAATTATAAAGAGGAAATTGACTTTATTACTTGTAATGTTAATGATCTTTAATATGAGAATGGACATTTATTAGGCTTCTTATGCAAAATTTGAGTTTGTAAATTCCTCAAAAAAGACCAATGCATTTTTAATTTTCAGATATGGGAAATTATAATCATCGATGTATTAAGATTCTATAATTTTCTTTAAACTTTAGCTTGAAATGGAAAAAATATTTTCAAACTCTTTATAAATAGCAAAATTTATTCATAAATTACTTTTAAAAGTGTAAACAACAATAATTAATGAATTCAATTTTTATACTTATATAAGAATGATAAATATTTAAAATATTCATTATGTATTTACCAGAATATGGCAAAATTCTTATTTATCACATATGTTTCTTTAACATAGAATTTTATATTATTAGTGTATTATGTAGTCTTTAAAGTTTAATCATAAAAAAACTATATTAAAATAGTCACAAAAATATAAAAATTACATTGAGAATCATTAAGAATAAAATTCAAGAAATCATGCATCATATTATTTGAAGTATTTCTCTTTATCAAAACTTTCACTTATTTTTCCAAAAAATATAAATGATTAATAAATTACCAATTATGAATATTGCTGCAAAAAGACGAATTTTTCCGAAATAATATATTCATTTTTATATTTTTATGTGATTAATTTAATAAATTACTTTATACATTTAAATTTCATTTTATAAAAATGGTTTCGATGATCATTCTCAGCTTAGCAAAATAAATATAATAAATATAAAAATAATTCAAAGTTTTACATTTTAAAGAACATAATAATTTGAATACATATGTCATTCACTTTATGCTTGAAATTTGCAAGACAAACGTGTGCATTTATATATATATATATATATATATATATATATATATATATATATATATATATATATATATATATATATATATATATATATATATATATATATATATATATATATATATATATATATATATATATATATATATATATATATATATATATATACATATATATATATATATATATATATATATATATATATATATATATATATATATATATATATATATATATATACATATATATATATATATATATATATATATATATATATATATATATATATATATATATATATAGTTTTATTAGATGAGCTATATTCCTATCCCTATTTAAATTGTATCTTAACAAACCATGCGCCCTGCCCCAGCTACTTCCACTATATTAACAAATCCAGATCTCCATCTTCATCTGTGGCCAAATTGGTACACTACTGCATTATATTACAGAATGTCCTCAAACCAAAGATCTACACATATCAAAAAATCATCTATTCAAACCAACTACCAGTTCCTAAAATTTTGCACAACGAACAAGTTCAAAACACAAAAATTAATACAACTGACTACTTTCCTCCATGAAAAAGGACTCCAAATGTGTAAAGAGACCTGGCTGTCCACCAACAGGAATCTTCAACCTACTGTTTTATAATATAGGAATCAACAATTTTGAAGAATTTTTATCCATCAAACATACAAATTTTGAAAATATGTGTGTGAGAGAGAGATTATTTTAAGAACACACACAAAATTCCCATTGGTAATAAATTCGATTAGAGGAATTCAAATGTTTGACTCCTACAATGACATAAAAATCCAGCAACTTCTAAATAGTTCCAGAATAGATACATGAAGGAACTGGATACGAATTGTAACAACATTCTGCCCATCAAAATTGCCAAAATGCACGAGAAAGTTCTAGATTAAAAAAAAATAATTTTTCCCACAGAATGATACATGGAATTTTATTTGATCCCGACATATCAATCATTTAATCATCAACTGTAACTGAGAACAAGATGTCAGCGCAAGAAAACCTGCAGCTTTTCCTGATCAACAGTATCAAACTTTAGATCCAGGTGGTTTCTCAACTTCTAATGGTCTTTACCAACTTAAAGATCATTTCCGATCGGATCGAATTCAAAAGAATGCAAAAAGTGAACAATCAAGAATATGATTAAACTTAGGTGTTTTATCAATTATTAATGCCACCCAACTTGTCTTGTAGTCAGCGTGTCTGACTGCGGATAGGGAGGTCCTGGGTTCGAATCCCGGTTCGGGCATGGATGTACTTTTTATCTCCCTATCTATCCTGTCTTTGTCCTTTCCTTGTATGAATGAAGTGTGAATGGTTGCCTACCCTATAAACAGGTACCTATGGCATGTGAGTACTGAGGAAGTCGAACTCCACACCTAAATATGGTTCAGTTGGAAAAGTGAAGCAGCGCACCATATATATCCAGCCTAGCTGGGACACGACAACAACATCAACTATTAATAATTAAAATTTTTCCAGTATAATTTATTCTGGATCGAATATAAACTTAATTTCAATGATTTCGAAAAAAAATGTGATAAATGGAAATGCCTACATATTTACACAATTAGGTAATATTCCTGTTAATTGTGGTGTGTTTTTTTAAACTAAGGATTGAAAAAATCAAGTATTATGTATTTTATATAATTCCAATTACACTTGATTATTTAACTTAAAAATATTCAGAAATTCTTTTTTATTTTATTTTAAATAAAGATTCAAAAAATATTAAGGCATATTTTGTTTTAATTTGGGGAAACAAAAATATCTCCCTGTGCACCAAGGAATAGTATGCAAAGATTAGAAGCTAATTACTGAACTGCTTAGAAAGAGAGTTCCATTTAATTGTCCAGAAGACTGTCAAAATTCATTTCAAATTAAAGGTATTTTAATTTCAAAACCTATTTTTAAATTTGTATCATCCAAACTTGTATATCCGTGTCATATATTTGATGATGCATCTAAAGAAGTTGTAAGAGCTGTTTTTAAACGAGAGCAACCTAATCGAAATTTTCAAAATGTATATTATCATTCTCGTAAACTTAGGGATTTTGAAAAAAATTACTCTGCTGCAGAAATAGAATGTTCAGTTATAATAGATGTTATCGATAAATTTCATTATTATATTCATGGATTTAAGTTACAATTCATGCCTATCATGCTGTTTCACTTTGGTTGAAATAAATCAAACATCCTACTGGGTGATAATTCAGATGGTCACTTTAGCTTTCAATGTATGATTTTGAGATTAATTATAAAAATGGTTCCACAAATTATGAAGCATATATTTTATCAAGAAATCATGTGACCTCGTCACCTGACTGAGGTACAAAATTACGAGGCATTTGATGATGGGCGAGTATTCCAAATCCGTTAACATAAAGGTACAATCCAGTACTTGCCTACACCGCTATATTTGTATGTATTTTTCATTGAGAAATCATTTATTGGGTTTAGAGGAAGTAAAATGTCCTCGAAATGATAATAGAATTTATAATAAGAATTTAATTAAAGAAATTGTGTTTTAACTGTAAAAAGAATAGGTTTGTATACGATTTATGCAAATTGGAACAATTAATAAATGAAGCACATGAATTTTTTTGTCAAATTGGAATATCATCAATGTTAAATTTGTTTTTTTCTTAATATTATTGGATTGGTATTGTTGATGATGTTATAAATTTTTATAAACATCGTGATATATACTTATTCATTAAAAAATAAAGGCAAAAGAAATATGGTTTACTTCAATCCCTACGAAATGTACATCTTTCGTTTGATACTGTTGGTGGTTTTATTTATTATAACTCAACTTAAAATATTTGCATATAATTATTGATGATGTCATTAGATATTTTAACTTTTACTTCAAGAAAAGTAATTACTGATACTTATATATTTCTTAAAACAAGTATTTCAAGATGATGTTTCTCAGAAAATGCTGAGTGATAGAAATCCTGATTTTACTGGGAGTAAATTTAAACATTTCTTAAGAAAGCATAAAATCATCCAATTATTAACACCGAACCATCATTTTCAACAAATACAAAAGTTGAAAGAGTGAATCAAACCCTTGTTACGAGATTAAAATATAAACTAAGCACCTATATTGGCACTTTATATTGGACAAAATTGTTATCCCAAGTAACTGATGTGAATATATAACAATACTTCGCATTCGATTACTGAATTTCCTCCTATGTATTTAAAGTAATGTGAATTGCCTTGTGATTGTGTAATTGATAATCAAAATCTAAACCCATCAGTCAAAGAAGATAGAAATTTAGCAATGAAAAGAGCAATAGAGAATGTAATGAAAAAAATTAATTAAATGTAATTTAAGATTCAAAACTGTGAAATTCAAACCTTTAGATTTTGTATTACATGAAGGGATTCAATATAATCTAAAACAAGAAAACTTACTGTTCCTTATTCATGTCTTTATGCAATTTTAAAGAAATACTCTGATGTAAATTTTGAGATTGATAAAAATAATAAAGTAAATTTTAGGATATTTATAATATTAGTTAGAAAAGCATGCTTAAATAAAATTTTATTAAGAAAATGAATTAAGCAAACTATGATATTGTATATCATTGGTAATATTTTTTAACAAATGCGACATTGAATTCCCCAATTATACCACAAATAATTTTCTTGATTTTAAAAATTTTATTCTTTATGAGTATGAATATTATATAATGTTATTCACAAAATTTTTAATATGATTTTCTAATTTCTATTGTATAAATTTAATCACTTATATTTTGTGCGTGTGTTGATTGTTAATTGCTTTCTGTTTGAATAATTTAAATTGCTATAAATTACTATTATCTGTTTTATACACTACTATTAATGTTTGAATTATGAGGGCCATTTTATCTACAATGGGAAGAAAAGACTATTTTTATGAATGCAATTTGAAGTGAATTTGTTATAAAGTATAATTATTAATTTAAATTTTAGTACTATTTATATTGAATTATTATTGCAATAATTTCATTGATTTTCTTTATCAACATGTTTCTCATAACTTAGTTAGGGATAAGTTACAAGAGTGAAAATTTTACTATTGCATGTAGTTTTAAGAATTATCTCATTAGCTTATATTGTAATTTGATTTTATATTGACTTTTAGTGTTTTTCAACTGATATATGTATTAATTAAATCATCCACAACCATATACCACATTGTAATTGAATCAACTGTAGAGGTTGGGTCACAACCAGTTTATTGTTTCTTTGTGATGATGAATGTTTTCCGATATTGGTTATAACGTGGGTAAAAGACTAGTTACCTAAAAATGATGGAGCCCCTTTTTGTATACTATTTTAGTGTTCTTTTGCCACAGTTAATTTTACAATTGATTGCTACACGGAGTTATCTTTTAAGTCTTAAACATTCCTATCGTTTTCTTAAGTGCATGCGTGTATCAATGAATTTTAATTGAGGATTTAATGAACCTGTAATTGTAAACGATTATTTAATTTGAAATTTCAATATGTCTTAGCAAAATATTTCTAAAACTAATATTATATTCTTGTATTTTGTTGAAAATATCCATCTCTCCTTGATATTTCCCACTAATTTTTTGGGAGAGGTTATGTGTAATAATAAATTAACCAATTTATATAATACAATTCAAAATTTTTGAATATCTCCTTATTTTACCCCTACAATGTGGTCGTGAAACACAGTTGCAAGTGAATACATAAGATAATTTTTATACATTTAACAACCCCATAGCATCGCTTATATAAATCCTTTCATTAAAAAAACACACACATATGTCATTCAAACACGGTAAAGGTCAATTTACGATAAGATGGACACTTTTCATTCTATTATTTCTTTAAATAAATGCTATTGGAAATGTATCTGTGTCCTGAATTCACTGCCTTAACACTCTGCTGCAGACTGCTTCTAAATTATGAATTATTTTTTTCAAAAATAATCTAATATATAATTAAAATATGTATCATATAATATAAATAAATAGTTACAAATATAAATATATCAATATTTGGACAGATATATTTATTACTACCGTAAATTGCCACAATTTCTTTTAACTTCTATTTTCAACTATAGCAATTACTTAGAACTTTCTTAAAAATTTCACTTATTGAATTACTGCATATAACTTATAATTATAAAATGTCACTTAATTAATTAAAATATTTAATTGATTTAATGAACACTATATTCTAAATGTAATTTTCTGTTTCAAATGTAATTATTTATAAATCTTCATACCAATGAAAATATATCTTTATTCACGGTCTCATTAAAATAAATGAATATTTAACAAACTGATATTATTCTCATAGCTGAGCCATTTAAGAATTCTGAAATTGAATATATATATTTACACATTCATGATTTATAAGACACAGAAGAATATTCATATAAATATTAATTTTAATATTAAAGCTTTTAATTAAATTCTGTTTATCATAAATGGAATTCAGTTTAGTTCCAGCGATTAATTATTCTATTAATATTTGCAATTAATGATAATAAATTATAAATGTACTTTGAAATAGTACATCAATATCAATAAATGTTAATTAATTAAGGGATTTTCTTGAAACTATTTAAACCCTGTTGATAAATATTTTATTGATAATATAATTTCTGTTGATAATATAATTTCTACTTCCAAGTTATTAATGAGTTTAAATAATTATAATAATGTTTTTGACTAATTTCACCTATTTGTTTAAGTGTAAACACAATTAAATACTCTTCATGCTTGTTCTACTACATAATACAGACGGCTTAAATTAGAAATATTAATATTACTTAATTTATACATTTTATTTATAAAGTTTAATATTTTATCCATTGCCTTAAGCAAGAGAATTGCAGATGCAAATGATCAAGAATCTATCTAATTTGATACACATAGATAATAATTAGTATTAAATTGTAAAACTATGTTTATATAACTAATTCTTAGTAGTATTTATTGTCTGTTGGTTCACGAGTTAAACGAATCTGATTTTTTCTTAATATCTACTTTTATCAGCTTACTTAAATGTATATTAAGCTGTGATTATAAAATATTGAGCTTATTTATTATATTTTGTTTAAAAAATAACACAAAAAAAACTCTCACATTAAACTGGTATTCTTTGTTAAATGTGAAAGACATAATTATATCGAGCTAAAATGCTACTCTGTAAATAATTTCTTCTTCCAAGTTATTAATGAGTTTAAAGAATTATAATAATGTTTGTGCCAAAATCGATTCATGATTATTAACTCCTCTTATCTATTAGACAAATTTAGTGGAAAATTTAAATTAATGTAAGAACAAAATTATGCATTCTGAATATATAGAACTAAATTTCATTAAAAAATAAATAAATGATTAAATGACTGAAATTTAAAAGAAATTTCTTTTTAAAATAAATATTTTTATGATTTGCTGCGTAATACTAACGGGAAAAGATCTGAGAACACATTTTTAGAATATACTTAAATTCTACGTCCCGTTTAATTATATATATATATATATATATATATATATATATATATATATATATATATATATATATATATATATATATATATATATATATATATATATATATATATATATATATATATATATATATATATATATATATATATATATATATATATATATATATATATATATAGTAGTATGCTGTAGGCTTAGTAGTGAACCAGCCAAATTGTTAATTGTCCCGTACAGCCCAGTAATTATCTGTAAATTGCTACATATGATTACTCTCGACCCTTTGCTGTTTAATCACTTTCATTGGTTTAAAGCTAGTGGTAATTTATTTCTTCTTTCTCAAATAAAAAGGAAATTTTTATTCAATTTTATTTAATAATAATATATACATTGTAAAATTATTGCAGAGACATCGAATATATATTAAATGTAAAAAGAGCCATTTTAGTTATTTTAGAAAGGCATATGATTCTTTATAGATAAATGTGACAATTGAAATTTTAAATCCAATATGATTTCTTATGGGAAAAAATCATGGAAACTAAATTAATAAAATTTAAAACTCGTATTACCAGCAATTCTTAAGCTTAAAATTAAAATCACGAAATGTTATAGCTTATTTTTTAAATCAATTCTATATATCGTTGTTATATGTAGAATTATCTTATTTATTTATAAATTCTCTACTGTATTTATTTAATCATTTTTCTCTTTTAAAATTCTTCTATAAGTTAATATTAGCTCCTTGATAAAATTTAAACATGAAAATATACAAAATATTTCTATATAATTGGTCTTAGTTACTGTTGATTTTTTATTGAAACATTTTAAAGAGCACAAATTATTTAAAACTGAATTATATTGTATTGAATATTTTCATATTAATAAATTTTTTATGATGGTACTCGAAATAAGAACATGCTAATATTTTTATTTATATTCAGAAATATTTTTAATATTTTCCTTAATAATTTTTAATTTACAAGATTTATTTCATCCACAGTTTTGATCTAATGCATTTTAAAGCAAAGCAAATTTATAAAATATTATTCTACTTTCTGATGAATAATATTTGAATTTTCATGATGTTGTCGAACAATCACTGAAAGTTAGAAATATATAATATTCATAAAAAAAGTACAATTTCAAATTGCTTTCAAATATTTAAAAAAGTAATTGAAATATTTAGAAAAAAGCCAAGAAAAATTTTAATCATAAAACATCAAGATTAATAAATATAATTATATAGTTCTAGCAATAAATCATTTCTACTGATTTTTTAAACGTATTGATGACATTGTTAAAAACAGTGTAATTTTCAAAATAAAATAAACTGAAAAATTAATCCTTTAATAAATGCTGGAAAATTTTCGCACTACATTATATTCCTAATTGCTTTAACCTATAAAGTATCGTGATAAATTTAGTGATCTGTATATAAATGCTTCAATAATGACCAAAATATAGTTTAAATTTGTAATATTTTAACGCTTTTCGTATTTTAAATTAATGTAGTAAATGCTCATTATTTTATATATTTACTACACTTTTATATTTATACTAATGAATATTCATTCAAAATATATTCAGGATATTTTGCAAAATTAATAGTACCTTTTAAAGATGAGCAATATTTAAATTTGAGATATTTAAATACAAATATTGATTTTCAGAATGAAATTTGAAGAGAATCTCCAAGACTCAGGTTTTTGAAGCTATTTAAATGCATTGAGAAAACACAGATTAAAAATAAGCTTATTATTTATTGACATTCCTATTTACAACAAAATATTTTAAAATTGTAAATAAGGTAGAATACGATAAAAATCAAAGCCTTAGCAGTTTTATTACCCCCAGGCTATAATTCTCTGAACATGTCACAATATAAAATATACAAAATAAATTTTAACTGTACGCAAAGTACTTGGCCTGAGAAAAGCAGCATGGCTCGTACACTTAACTTACACTTAAATTAATTAGGAAGGTCGTCCCAATACATGTACTTGCATTGTCCCATCGAATCTCCAATATTAGCATTAGTCAATCTATAAGCAGTATAGTTCCCTTGAAACAGCAATAATCAAACATTTTAGTGACATGGTTTCAGAAACATTACCTTAAAAGCATTCCAATATTTTCTTTGCCATCACCCTTCTCTAAGTTACATTATGTATCCTGTATTCAATATTTTCTTTTAAAATGCACAGATTTTACTTTAATAGTCTGTTTTTCCTCATATTTAAATGGATCAAACTTTGATCATAAAATAAAACATCTAGACTTTCATAAAAAAATATAATTTCCTTTTGACTGCCCAAATGAAAATATAAAAAGTGAATGTACCGTACAATACACTCGAAGAGAATAATACAATAAATTTTTGTTTTTTAATAGCTTTTATATTTAAATTTTATGATTTTAAAGCAATGAAATTTTATATTCTCATTGTACTCAGCTCTTTGTATAATATTATTTTGAAAAATGTGTTATTTATTATCAAAGAAACACGGTATCCGCTTTATATATAAACATGCTCCTATTCATATACAAACCTATTTTTAATTTTTTTTCAGTTGAAGCTAAATATTTATTGTAGAAATTTGAATGTCAGAAAAGCATTTAATTCATAAAAGCATTTTATTTATTTTAAACTTCAACATAATCCTCCTTCAATTACAAAATTTGAAAGCAACAATTTACTCGAGTACAATTTTAGAAAAAAAGTGTTTGCTTTATATAATATACATATCTACATTTTATTGGTATAAAGCATTTATTAAATCCTTCAGATGTAATTCATCATAATCGAGAATGGGAAAATATTTAAACGTAAAATTTTTATTTAATCAAAACTCAAGCTGAGAAACATTGTCAATTAAAATGCATTGCTTGTCTCTTGAATTATTTTTGAAGAATGAATAGACCAATGAAAATAAAATTGACTCGAATATTTAGTGGAATTATGAGTTTTACCTAGGAAATTCTATTGTACATAGTTGAGTACATATCTATGTGAAAATTAAATTTATCATTTTTTACGATTTTGCACAATTTTAAGAAAATTTAGTAGCTAATTTCTCTCAATTATTTTTCTCAAAAAATTGCCAATGAAAAATATGATATTTTTTAAAATATTGTATTTGCTGAAAGCAAATTTACAAGATCAAAAGTTTCACATTTTATTAAACTAAATAATTCATTTCTCTAGGAAAAAATTAATCTATTTGTTAAAAATTGTCATGGAACTTCTTAAATTAATAGATTTAGCTTTTTTATTTACATTAAAATAAATACATTTGCTCTAGAGATTATAAAAAGCTGTAGAGTTTTTTAAGTGTATGATTTGTGGCACTAATTAACGTTTTGAAAGTGAATTGTAATTTGTTTAGACGTTTATTTACATATTAATGGCGTATGCATTTAAACGTCTTAATTAAATTATAATTCACTTGCATTTAATAAAATGAAATTTCTATTTCCAACTTAAAAGTTGACTAACATCTCTAAGTGTATCCTCAAATATTAGATAATAACCCTGCGGTACACACTTTTCATAAAAGTCAAAATAATGTTTAAAAAAGTTTATTCTTAAACTAAAGTTTATTTATAAACTTTGCATATAACATTTTTATTTATTCTATAAATTTGTTTAAAGTATTTTTATTTTTCTTATGTAACGCGCACGCGCATTTTTTTATCTGAGATTACCAAATAAATGTGTCTGACTCCAATAAAAAAACTTTTGTTATAATTATCAGAAACTTAATTACACTACTTTAAAAACTTAAATTGATATTTAAATAAAAATTAAAATTAAATATATCATAATAGTGCCGATTTAAGTGATTCAATTACGACCAAAAACAAATTGTAATGTTTGTATATAAATGATGCAGTATTATAGTCAAATATTTATTTTTCAATAAAACAGGAATGCACATACAATAATTCTATTACGTGGCTAGCATTGATAGAAATAATTTTATTTGAAACACTTTTAAAAAATAAATATACTGGTAATAAGTATGCATATGATATTTAGCAAAATAAAGGAATTCAAAATTAAATTACGTTATTAATGAATTATTCTAAAATCAAAGCAGCTATATTACATATAACATGAATTTTTTGCTGTTAGAAATCAGTAAAAAATACCATTGAATTGAATAATAGAGACATATTCGTCATTTGTAGCTTTAGAAATTTTTCTTTATTTTAAATATAGTTCTACATAGCTATATTTCTTACTTAATGCTCTATGTTATTTCTCTTGTTATTTGAAATTGTCAAATTTTGAAAGGCTTAACTTAATGCATCTCAAAAAATTAATATTTTAAAATTATCGGCTTCAAATTTAATTAGTTTTAGTTGTACTATCACATAAAATATAGTATTACCTAAATGTGATCGATAAACATTTATAATACCAAAAATATTTTCAAAAGCAGTTTTAACGAAAATCAAATTAACTATATTGAATAATATAAAATTAAAAAAATATGGGAATCCATATTATTAATACTCTTGTTTTGATACTTATATATTATTTGTCTGAATAATATCTAGCGTTATTTGTATTACCATAATATGTTACCTTAGATTTATTTTATCTGTTGTACTCTTCAAAGAATAGTATTTTGATTAAAAGTAACTTAATCAATAAAAATATATTTTTCTGGCTTTCTATACCACAAATACTAAAATCAATTATATTTCATAAGTTTATGATGAAATCAAAAAAAATAAACTCAAATATCATTCAAAATTGCAAGGATTTGACAGCAAAAATGAAAAATAAAACTCGCTTAAATTTGTCTTTTATATTTCTTTGTTTGCTACGATAAAAATTGAGTATATAAATTTATAATATACGAATTTATGAACAAATATACTTATTACTTTCTACGTTTTAAATGTGTTCAAAAATAATAGTACATTTCTTAGGATTGCATTTTCATATGAACAATTGATTAGAATAAAATCCTCTTTATATTTGAACATCAAATTTTGCCCGGTGTTAAATTGAGAAAAGCCACATGGAGGATTGTATATAACTTACTAGGTAAAACTTATATCAGAAAATTGGGATATCTGAACAAAATCAAATAAATAATAAATTTTCCATTGAAATTCTGATTGGATCATTTTGATTAATTCAAAAAGTGAATATAAAAATGTTTGATTTCTTCGTAAATTTGTTTATAAAAAGTTGTTATTAGTTCAAAATATGCAACCTCTCGCAACAAAAGCTTCTATCTTCAAAAATACATGCTGTCAATTTCTTGTTTTAAATATGTTGTTGATGCTTTGGTACAGATAACAATAAAAATACTTAGGATATTAAATTTGTCTTTTTTCTATAGCCTTACATAATTGAATTTTTAAGAAACAACGAAATTTAATTTTTACTTTTTAAAAATAGTATAGTTTTAGCTTTTCCCGATGACCCACCGCGATAATACATTGGAAAGTGAAAGTAAAGAGACAGAACTTAAATATTTTGTAATTTAACCACTAAGAGTTTTTTTTTAAAAAAAATACAATTATTTTATTTCTTTTTATCACATATATCTAATGGAATTTATTTAGACAAGAAAAACTTCGTTTCAAGAAATTGTAAATTAAATTGCATATATTGTGAAAAATTTTTCTTGTTAAAATGTAAAATGTGTTTCCGTATTTAAATAAAATGGAATTTGCAGTAAGATATATTTTCTGGTGTTTGTTCATATTTATTTGCTGCGCACAAAACTATCTGATGTAAATTTGATTATCACATTAAAACTACATCAAATCCATATCTAAATCAGAACATGAAATGTGTTTTGTAATATTTGTACTTATAAATGCTAAACTGTTGAGTTTTATGTTTAAATTTAAACCTCAGGCAGAACTGATTTTCACTTTTCTTTGAATTTTGTTTATTATGAACCTCATTTATGAAAATACTTGTTGTATATTCAATGTCTTTTCTAATTAATTTATATATTTGTCTTCTTTTGTAATTCATATCTATATAGAGTGTACATCATCATCAGAAAAAACTATGCTAAATAATTCTAAAGTAAATTGGAGTTAACTGTAAACTCAATAAAACAATTGTAAAATTATTTAAATAATACACAGCTAAATCAGAAAATTAAATTATTTATTTCATAGAATATTTTTCCAAAGAGAAAACATTTTAAGAGACAATTTAGCATTTAAGCATAAAATCATTTTCAAAACCTACATCTAGAATAATTTAGCATTTATAAAGTATTAAAATAGATGCCGCGCTTTCAAATTGTATTAAAAATGCTCTTAGAATATTTATTAATTTTTTTGTGAATAACGCATCAAATTATAATAGATTCTATTTATTCATATTCTTATGTGTTTAAATTCTTACATTAACTTTAATTTTTACATTAACGCAACTGCTAAATATTGTCGTTGGTAACAATGTTAGGATTATATTTTTATTAGATATAAGATTATTAAAAATGTTTCTTAATTGTGAAATATTTTATTTAATTAATTGTGAAAAATTTTCTGTGAAGCGCATCTAAGGGAAGTACTAACTATTGAATATAAATTATAAATATTTCTAATCGTTCTTAGTAACTTAGATTGTAAAAATTAGGGGCGTTTTCAGATTCATTTCCTGTCTTGCAAATAATTTTCTTCAGACATGAGGTATGTCGTATTTGAGTAGTTTTACATTTTATACATATATTGAACTTTTCATAAATATCTTGAACTGTTCATAAATCTTTACATTTCTTTTATTTTTCATTTCTTATTTGTGTTAATAAATATTCTAATCTACGTGTGAGACATTGTTTCTAAAGTATTATATATGAAGTAGTATATGTAATTACATTTCTTTATATATATATTACAAATTATATCGCATGTATTTTATATAAAAATATTAAATCTAAAGCAGATGAAAAGATTAATATTGTATTAAAGCAATTATCCTTATATATAAACAATTTTTAATGATATTAAATAAAGTTTGATTATAGAAGAAGAAGTACTTTACATTGTTTTATTATTTTAGAAAAAAAATTGCTTACATTAGGATTATGAGGTTTACTAAAAAACTAGCTGATATAATGATTTTATTAATTATATAAATTAAAAGATACAGAATTCTGATTAAAGAAGTGTTTTTACGCATTCTCAGATTATTATGGTCTACAGAAGATTTTCATAGATATAATGCACGAATTTAAAGGAAAAACACAAAGTGCTTATAATTTTGATTAAGGATTGAAATGTGTTAGTTTCAAATAATCTGGAAAAATAAAAAACCTGTGATTGAAATATTCAGTTGTAATCAGTTGTTAAAACAACGGTATATGCTTTCCTCGTAATAAAACACATTTCTCCATTAATTTTTAAATGACCTTCATTCTCAGAAATCTCAATTAAAGTAGAGGAATTATTAATCATTCACGAATGTAACTGATTTTTTAGGAACTCTATAAGTAGAATTATTATCTAAAATTTTGTAGGCATTTCCTGCATACTCTATTCAAGCAAACCCCTTTATTCATATTGTTATGATTATTCAATGGCTTGAGGATAAAAGATTCTTCACATGGTAATTTGATATCTTTTTTACTTTAACTAATTAATACATATCATTTAGTCATTCAGTATCCTTAAAGTAATATATATGATATAATGATTATTGATCATTTGTTTGATATGTAAGCCATGTAATTTAGACTTCATCAGTTATAAAATGAAAATGGAAAAGTAATTGTTAAATAATTATCATGATTATCATGATTAAATAACTATTATTAATTATGTTTTCATTTTTGAAAAATAATTGTTTTTTATTGACGTATTTTTAAGCTATATAATTTAATTTCTACTTTACTAATATGCTCAAATATAAAAAAGCAATCTATTTTACTATCATTCTAAAATCACTTTTTGTGTTTATTTTTTAATAAGTAATCTATAAAAACATTCATAATATCTATATTAGTTTTCATTAAAAAATCATTTTCAAATACAAATTCAACTTTGACAGGCAAATTAAAGGATACAATTTCCATATATTTATTTAAACTAAAACGAATTCTGAAAAATTGCTGAGGAAAGAGTTTGCTAAAATATATGTTCGAGAAACTTTACTGTAATTCACTCTGTAAATAAACAGTACAGTGAAATAAAACATGTATCCATAGCTCACACGCACGCATGTTTCATGTATTTGAAATAAATATTTATAAATATGTTAAGAAAGCAAATCTATAGAAATATTGTAATATATATCTCTTTAAATGTAATTTTGTAAATAAATAATATATAATGAAATAACTGAATGCATGAGGTAAAATGTTTTCATACGTAAAAAAATTTAATTTTCTTCAGATATACTTCTGAAAAAAGTAAGCTTATCCTCAACACACTTCTAAACTTGGAATGAATAATGTATATAAGAAAGATTAAACATTAAACAGGAGATAAATTTTCTGAAACAACTTTTGTATTGCGCAGGAATTTGTCAATAAATTTCAAATATTCAAAGCTTAAGAAAACTGCTTGTTACTTTTCTTAGTACACTCATTAAATTTTAAAACATTGTTGAATATTTTATTAAAAGAAATATAATGTATTTATTGTAAGAAGTATATTGTTTTTATTTTGCTAGAAATCTAATTTGAAGATTTAAAACAGAGAATATTTAACTTATTATATATTTTGAAAAGTAAATTAATATTATTATTAATTTTTAAATGAAAACTTATTGTGAAAAAAATTTATAATGTGTTCTATAATTGTGTGGTTTTTATGTATCGTGATTGGAGATGCGTAAAAATTAACATTTATTATATAGTACATAAATATTTTTATACTTTAAATATATGAAAACATTTTCCTGTGTGGTTTTAAAATTCGTGTTTTATTCCAAAGCAGAAGCTATTATTTTTTTATAAATATTATCTTTAGCTTTGCAGAAAAATTTATCAATTTGAAAAATGTAAATTATTTTGGAACTTGACGAAAGAAAAATGTCATAGAAATTCTTTGTTTGTGTACTTGATAGAGCAGTTTTTCTTCGTTTCTACGTAGTATTCACTTCATTCATCAAAATCATTTCGTTACAATTTCTGCACTACTTTATTTTCTAAGGAAGAAGCACTTCAATTTTATTTTGTTCACGAAAATATACAAATAATTTCAAATTGTTGGCAGCTCCCTCATGTTAATAAAACATCGATTATTTTTTTTTTGTTCTTTTATTTTTATAATAATAAAATGTTTTCAATTAAAGACCAATAAATCAATAAATTATTTCTAATATGTGTCAAAAATAGCAATGCAAATATTCAATAATTAAAATATTAAATGCAATCATGTTTGCATGCAAAGCAATTTTTGTAGTATATTACATATATTTTATTTTCCTGTTATAATATATATATATATATATATATATATATATACATACATATATATAATATATATATAATAATAATAATAATATATATATATATATATATATATATATATATATATATATATATATATATATATATATATATATATATATATATATATATATATATATATATATATATATATATATATATATATATATATATATATATATATATATATATATATATATATATAATAATATATATATATATATATATATATATATATATAGTATATAGTATATATATATATATATATATATATATATATACGTATATTTATATATAAGATCTCCGTGAAAATGACGGCATAGATTCAATGTCTAGAAAGCAAAAAGTAGCTGCAAAAGTGACTGTAGAACTAAATCAAAATTTGTGGATTATCAATTTTCAATGATTATAGATACAAGACTCCTTTTTAAACAAACAATTTATGGAAGAGTGGCAATATTTTCAAGTAATTTGTTACAATCGTTATCTACAGAGGTTTTACATTTATAAAACCTGTTCATTGACAAGTAGTAAATAATAATGTTATCTGAAGTAAGTATAAGATAGTGATTGTTCCCTTCCAACTGACAAGCATGGAGTTTTATCTATCTTAATATAGGCAGGCATATCTTAGCTTTCTGGAAGAATGTTGTAACCCTGAAAAGAAGGATCGTTTGAGAGATATATGGGGAAATGTTAGAATATCAGGTTTATCTTGTGATGTAAACATTGTTTCCTATAAAACATGGAATTGTCAAGGATGGTAATACACACATCCATGCAGCAGGTCTTGTCAAATAATTGTTTGATGAATACCAGAATGAAGTTAAAAATATACCTTACCCGTACAGTCACCTGATCTCATTATAACTGATCAGTTATGAAACCTTATCGAGTGTTCAATATTTAATCGTTGTCGTAAACCGGAATCTCCCCCAAAACTTTAATAACATCTCAATGACGAATGACGTAGGACATTAAAATCTATTGAGAACAAATATGAATCGTTTTCTCAGGGAAATGGAATTATATTACATGGAGCCTTTCCGACACCTTATGAGTAAATAATTATTTAAAGTATTAAATATTTACATAAACAAAATACATACAATAACTTTCTTTTAATTTTTATTTCCTGGATATGCAAAAAATAAATCAGATATTAACCAACTAAATTTACATATTCTCATGAACGTTCTTGTTGCTCATTACTTTTTCAATTGATATTATTCAAGAAACAAATTATATTAATTTGAAATTGTATAAATCATATGAAAACTTTATTTGGTTATTAATTTTTTAAATGACATGTATTAAGATATTGATTGCATTGATTTCATTTAAAATAAAATCATCATTTCACTAACACTCATAAAATGTAATATTCAATTAATTAAATTGTTATACTTTGTAACTGTCAAAAATTTATAAGAAATGGCATGATATATTTATGTCTTATAATAAATTCCTTAATATCTCCATAATAAACATTCTTATGCAATATATTTCGTTTCTTTATTTAATTATTCATGTCAACTATGTTTGCTTTAAATATATACTTTAGACAATATGAATGATATTAAATTGAATATTTGATTATGTACTTATTTATTAAGCCTTATATACTAACCAGTATTAATGAACTGAAATCAAATTTTATCATTTTGATGCACTTAAAATAAATAGCATGTGATTTTTTTTAAAAATCTGACAACATGAGAATTTATCTAAAATCGCAAATACACAGAACATAATTTAAGTAATAAATTACTATAACATCTAAATCAAATGAATTTGATTAACTATCTGTATAAAATGATACTTTATTAAATTGACTTCAATGATTTATCATCCAAATTTTTACCATTGAAAATGTTTTGAGTTTTTATCAATTTAAATGGTAATTAATCATTGATAAAAACTTTAAGGAAGTTCTTATGTCCACATTTATGAAAGGAGTGTTTAAACGTGTTTCTATACAAAGAATTCCAGAATAATGTATCTTAAACATTTATTTGCATTTGTTTTTTTCAAAATTTACTAGAATATACATTCAGAAGTTACAAATATATAGGTGCTGTAAGTTATTCAATTATAAAACTATAAATAAATTAAATATTATTAATTTACTTATAGCTTTATAATATATATATATATATATATATATATATATATATATATATATATATATATATATATATATATATATATATAGTTAATAGTATATTTTATAAAATACAATGAAACAAAATACAATGAAAAATGATTCTATATCTAACTTTGCATTTTATATTTATATATATATATATATATATATATATATATATATATATATATATATATATATATATATATATATATATATATATATATATATATATATATATATATATATATATATATATATATATATATATATATATATATATATATATATATATATATATATATATATATATATATATATATATATAGACTTATCGACATTGATTATGCAATCTAGTTTTTAACAAAATACATGTTATTTTTTAAATACTTAATTGCTACCTAAATTTTAGTACTTGTTTAGTAAAATTTTCTTACCTATGAATTCAAATAATTGCGTTAAAATAAACAAAACATGTATTATAATATTTGTTTGCGAAATGCATTTTAAGTTTTATTTTTTAAAAAGAGTTTTATTACTTTAATTTACAAAAGAGAAATAATTCAAACCTGAAATAACTGCTATCACCTATTTGGGATAACATCGTGAACGCATCCATCATTCATTCTTTTCTTTTCAAGAAAAATACTAGTTTTATCGAAAAATTTATATAAAAATAATTTTTTCAACTCTGCTTAAACACAAAAATGTACATTTTTATCAGACTCCGCTGTTTTCCTTCACTGTAAGCTGATTTCTTTTCATCATAGTTTAGAGTACTTATTTTTCCCAATGAAATGAAAATTTTAATGATTTATACTGTTTAGAATTTTAAAAATCCAAAGATAACATTGGATTGAATTTATCGATTGAATATTCCAATATAAATACAGAAATTTATAAGAAAAGCAATATAAATTATTATTCACAACTATACATTTAATATGCATTTATTTTTTATATTGACATCTATGAATTCTGTACATGCTGAAATAGTATCATATTCGTATTTTAAATTTAAAAGTTAAAATTTAAATTTAATACAGACATAAAGTTGAGTAATGCGTATAATGTGTCATAATATTTTCGATTTAATCATTTTAATGCAATATTTAATTTACTATTAGAGTATGCATTTAGAGCACAAAATTAAAAGTTCAATGTTTTATTAATAAAATCAAAAAAAAACTGTATTAGCTAATCCATTGCAAGGAAAATTTAATATATTAATGTTATGCTCCTTTGAAAGTTAAATTAAAAGTCTAATTACAAGATTTACTAAACAGCTAACAATGCCATCAAAATCTTCACTGACGGTAGTACAATTGATATTCTAGCAGGTAGTGGCATATATATTGAAACCCCTCACACCAAATTCACTCTTTCTCATCGTAATCCCAATCACTGCTTTGTCTTCAGAAGTGAATTGATTGCGATAGACCTGGGACTAGAAGCTATTCTAGTCCCAGGACTAGAAGCTATTCTAGTCACTGGGACTAGAGCTATTTCTGAAGAGGATTATGGTGACCTATGGATCTTGTCTGACAGCCGTAGTTCTCTCCACCATCTTAGTAATTGGCTTCTTGTAGGCGACAAGATCAGCAACTCTATCCTGCTTAAATTAAAACTCATTTCACTTAATCATGATGTTCACTTGCAATGGATACCTTCACATGTGAATCTCCACGGGAATGAAATGGCCGATAATCTTGCTAAGGAGGGTTGCAGGATTTCAAATACTCCCTCTTCCACACTTACTTTTCTGGAGTTATACTCCCGGGAAAAATCAAAAATCTCGGAGGAGTGGAAATCACCCCCACCCATAATTGGTACAAGGGATCAAAACCGGGTTTGTCCCTTGATCTCCCGTGTGAGAGACGTACCCGGACTCTTCTCTCAAGACTTGCTAGCGGTCATATTAAGTGCCTCACTTTCAACGAGGGCAGGAAAACTTTCGTCACCTGCACCAAGTGCCAAAATCATCAGGCTTCTCCTGAGCATCTTTTGGATTGCATGGGTCTCTCTAAGGAGGATCTCTTTAGCAATCCTCTTTTAGTCTTCGATTTCCTTACAGTCAATGAACTCGTGGATCTAGTCTGACTCCGTCAGACATGGAGGATAAGCAACAACAACAACAACAACTAAACAGCTCAAATTTAACCAACTCTTAAGCAGACATGGACCAGACACAAACCATGCTAGCACACATACAGCATTAGACGTGCATATAATTTGACTGCATATTGGATTTTTTTGCAATTTCTGTGCTTTAGGCTTGTCTATTACAAATAAATATGTCATTCAATGATTGAAAATTGTAATAATTGGAGTGACATTGCAGCAAATGTTCTCTGTGAAATTCATACATGACATTGAAAGATGTACTGTTTTTGTTGACAATTCAGTGGCAATTCGATTCATTGAGATACAGTATATTTAGCACAAGTACGATGTGTGCTTGTGATGTTTTGAAGAAGTGATGAATTATGGAAATTGTGTGAGAGAGAAAGTATTTGCACACGTTGTTAGACCCTGAAAAACAGTATGAACAAGATCCACTTGCTATGAGGCATTTAATTCAATTAAAATACAAGAAAGCACTTAAAATCATTCACAATAATTTTCAATAAGCAGCAGAGTTATCAAAGCAGCAGTGTATTCTTCAGGTAAATCTTTACTTTCTCAATATCTATAAATATTTTTGTGCAGAACAACTAAGGATCCCTCTATCCAACAATAAAAGCACACACGATATAAGCGTGTAACATCGCAATCAGTTAAAAATTGATTTATGAAAAGAGGTGCTAGATATCACACTCTTCCACTCTAATGGGTGAGTTTAAATATGTCGAATTCAAGAAGATGTCTTATCGAGAGAATCATATCAGTTTTAAAAAAAATTTATGGTGACTTAACAGTTTGGAGTTATTTTCGTGCCATGATCTAATATTTTGCATGTTAATCCTGGTAAATTTAGTTAGAAGTTTATTAGCAGACATGAAGAATTTTGACAATCAAGCTCTTCGTATGTTGTATCAATTAAAATTATTTTAAGAATGTTAGTTCACGAACAACAGCCTAACATGTCATTTTCTAAACTTAGATTGTGATTTGTTCACTCATATTTTCAACTCAAGCACCCATAAAAATTTTATAGTATGAATTAAATTACTATATAATAATTTTAATTATATATATTAAGGAATATATATATAAGGCTAAAGGAACTATATCAAAAATCTAAAGCTATGCTGACGACATTTTTACAATAAGGTCCCATGGAGATCTTTGTAGTAAAACTTCGTTGAAAGAATTCCTAAAAGTTTTGTTTTTATTATTATTGCAATTTAAATAGAAAACGTTTCTCTTTAAGCATGTTTTTTTCCTTATACATTTACATCAGTTTATCTGGTTCATTATTATACTTTATGTATATATATGAGTTTTGTATGCATAATATTTCGTTAATCATCACTGAAATGAATTCTAGATAATGTTTTGTTTTGAAAATTTTCAGTTTCATTAGATATAATCTGCAATTTTATTTTATGGTGAAGTGTATTGTAAAGTGATCATCTTCATTTACAGAAAAAAGTTATCTACCTGCAGTTTATTACTTATAAAACTACTTTTCACATTATTGTTCTTACTGTCATATATCTCATCTCCTTTCCTTAAATATAATGTAATTCTACATTTAATTCTTAATTCATATAAACTTGTTTCATGATCAAAATTTGTTACTTCAATTGAAGTATATGTTCTGACATTTCGTGAAATGAATTTATTTCGAATAATTATGCTAATATATTTGAATATTCAAACAACTTATAAAATATTTTGCCTTTTATTTAATGGAAAATAAAATTTTGTAAGTAATGAGAATAAAATCATCTATCATGTGCATTCTTGTTCAGTTTTCAATAAGCAAATGAATATGTCTACATTTACCGTGGTCTAGTATTACTGAGCACTAATTTAATTATATAGCAGATCATAAAGAATATAATGAAGTTTAAAGTTATAAACATGCGCATTTATTTTGAATTTATAATGCACTTCAAACAAAATGTCGCAATTGAAAAATATATAAGAAAGAATGTATTACAAAATGTTTTGCATAGTATTTGAAATGAATGTCAGTATTTAAATATAAGTAAATGATGTAAGTTTAAATGTATTGATTTAAAACTTTGATATATTTACTCATTTTAAATACATTTATAGAAAAAATACCGTGGTTTATATTTTACTTAGTTGTACAGCGAAAGGACACTTTATAGAAAACATTTGGTATCTGCGATGCAATTTTGGAAGTAAATTTATGCATCTAAGCTTAACTATGAACATTTTCCATTTAAAACTTCTCGCTGATATTATGTTTATATTATTGTAGTAAAATAACCTATATTTATGTAGTACAAATTGTTATGAAATTCAATAGGTAATATATTGATTTTCTTCAAAATTTAAAAAAATTTAAATGTAATAAGAAATAATATTTTAGAAATAAAATGAAAATAATAGTTAGATATTTATCATTTTTTAAAAATAGAATCAGCTATTTAAAACAGGAACAATCCATATTTTGCTAAGTTATATCACATGAAATTGAAAAATTCCATTCAAAATTTAAAACAAAAATAATATATATCACTGGATTTATATTATTGGATTAAGAAACTTATTATTGGAGTTGTTGAAATATTTAACCCTTACGTTTCCTGATTTGTACGAAAAAATATAATTTTAAAATTACATAAGTAAAATTCTAAAGTGAATTATATACTTAAATTATGAGAGAGAGATTAATGATCATTAAATAAGTACTATTTTTTGAGATAATTCTTTGAATTTATTTTTTGTTATTCTAACTGAATCGTTAAATATATTTTATAAAATTTCAATTAATAAATAATAAAGGAAACTTTCAATAGTAAAATTTGACTAAAAAATCAAATTAAGGATGAAAGTAATTAAATTATAATGCATATGTTATTAGATAGTCATTTTATTTTTTGTTAACAAATGATGAAATATTTAATCAAATATATTTCAGGATAAAAATAACAAATAATTTTTATTTTCTCTTTAATATACTCTCGAGTATTATTTTATACTTGTCTAAAATTTAATAATTACATTCATTTTATAGTGTAAGTGGAAATTTTGTCAATTTAATTACATTAGGTCCAACTATATAAAGCTTACAGCACATATCTAATAGATAAATTTACCAACCTCAAATATTGGATTAAGTGAAGATTCCCATTACAAAGTGATAAAACTCTTATAGGGAATTAAAAATTACATAAAAAACTAAGCTTTATACATATTTTAAAAATTTGGTAATCTATATTAAAAATTTATTCAAAGGGCATTGACATTTAACAATGAATTTTCATTAAATACAATTTAAATTATATTTTCAGCATTATTATTCACTGCCATATCTGCATGTTTTCCAAAAATAATTATCAGGGTTAAAGAGACTATTCATGTTAATGTATACTTATAAATGCATTAGTGTGTATTAATAGATAAAATTTGATATGTCATGTTTGAATTTTTGAGTATGATAGTCATTAAATAAAAAGACTAATATTCTAGAAAGTCTAAAATATACTTTCCATCTTTAAAATGAAAACAAATTAGATTTGTAAATTTGTAATATAACATATGAATCATAATGTATTATTATTTATTATATATGTATGTACCTATCTATATATATATATATATATATATATATATATATATATATATATATATATATATATATATATATATATATATATATATATATATATATATATATATATATATATATATATATATATATATTTATATATATATATATCATATATAATATATATTTATAATTTTTGATAATAAGAAATTTATCTACATAAAATAATATCGAAAACTGTGAAATAAATAAAAAGTAGAGTTTTAATACAAAGATAATAATCTTCTGAATTTATTGAACTTATGCCAGACATTTTTAATGGTTTTCGTGCATTAAGAACATAGGTTGTTCTTGTCTATCACGTGTATAATAATAATATGCATAACCAAAAATATTAAGATTTGTTTTGAATTTTTTAAATCAAGTATTTTTTTAAAGCCGATATATTTACCGAATATTATTGTAAAGGATGAATGTGTAAAAATAGAAAATTTGTAATAAATGATAATGAAGAAACTGAGCCTTTATTAAATTTTATATACATATTTTTGTTCTAAACTATATAAAGCATTTCAATCATTATATACATGCCGACCAAAAGTATGCTTTTCTATAATAGCAATAAGTTTGATTTACCATTATCTTTTTACCGATACTTTCAGTAAATTTTAAGCACAAGTCTAATAAAATTAAAGATATGTTACCCAAAGGAAACTTAAAGTTTTACCAATGACCCGAAGAAAAAATATATTTGGAGAAGACTCTTCAGAATATGTTCTCAAAATTTCAGAAATTAAAACTAATAAATAAAATCGTAATTTGATGGTGTGTTTGTGTTGTGATTTACATTTTGTTACATTTGTGTTTCAAAGAACAAAAATTTTGTTAATTTTTTCCAATAAATCATAAGCAAAATAGATTTTTAGAAATAAATTACTTCAAGTAGTTATTTGTAGTTACTCAATTTCTAATATGTAAAAGTTATTAGGTATAACAATAAATATTCTATATATAACACCAAATATTATTTAAACATTCTAATAAGCAATACAAGGAATATTTAGCGTAGTTTACTGATATTTCTCATAAAATAAAGATACCGCTTTATCTAACAATAGACACTTTTTTATTGTATCTTGTCTTTTTAAGAACTATATACATAAATATATAGTATGAAATATCAGCATTAAGTATTTTCAGTATTAAGTATTTTAGAGAGTAATACATAATATTATTATTTTATTTAATGTAAAACATATATTTATTAAAAATTGATACATTTTCGAGAAAACTACTTTGTTTTTATTCAACCAATATTAATTATTTTATCTTATTATATATATATTTAAGTAAAATTGTAACTTATTGAACTTAACGTAACTATAAAGCTTAACTTGAAACATAGAGTTGACACTTAGTGTAATAAAGACTTTTATCTTAATACACTAGTATGTACTTAAATCTTAAGAAATCAAATTAATTTTTGATACAGGAATACACTTTTTGTATGACACTTTTGAACGTTATAATTTTTGATAAATATAAAAAGATTTTTAAAATATATTTACATCTGAACCTTGTCCAAACATCTATATAAATACATATATATGAAGATAAAAATTCCTTATTATCTTCTTCTTGTCGAAAATGCCAATGGGAATACGTTTACCATTACTTAAACTTAACATGACACTATGACATTACCAAAATGATGTAAGGAATTAGAATGTCATAGGAAATGGAGGGCCTCTTTCTCCTTAAGGCATCTGTATTTATCGATTCAAGTAGTCAATCTAGTCAGCATGGAATAGATTTGTTATGGTATTTAATTAATCATACCGTCTCAGATATTCACATAAGGAAACGTAAATAACAATATATATATATATATATATATATATATATATATATATATATGTAGTATGTAATAAATCTGATCTTCTTAAAAAATAATATTCATTTCATACACATTGTGAAAATCAATGCATGGTAAAATTGCTTACAATATTTATGAAATGCGGAGAAAATAACAACTTAACATTTATTTAAAATCGTTATATCTTTTTAATTATACTAGTTTTCTATTAGTTCTTCTGTTTTAAAATTAAGTTGATTTGTATTATTTTCTATTTTGACAAATATTTAGTTTACATTTTTAAAATTATTTTCTATGAGATTTTAATCATTCGGTAAGACCATTTGGATAAATATCTTGGTATAAATAGAAATATATGAATTAAAATGTAAAATGTTTTAAACTTCACCTAAAAAGTATATTTAAAAGTGTTACTACAGGACATAAAAATGTTATAAATTTAATACCATAAATAATTTTAAATTTAATAATCATAAATTTAATACCAAGTAAAGAAAACCAGAAAAAAATTAATTATACACATTATTATTTATTCATAATTTGTTTATGTAATTCAAATGTAGTTATAACGCTAATATTTTGAAAACATGAAAACAAAGTAAGGATGTGTTTACGAAAATAAACAGAGATATTAAAAAAAAAATTTTCCATTTAAATTTGTTATCCTCAGCTTTTTAAATTAAACATTTTTGTCTGTGCCACAATCAAAACATCAAATAATTCTAGGATAACTCCGTGGCTTTCTTACTGCATCAAATACATTGCACGAAATTTCGGACTTTATTACCATAGAAGGATTTAAATTACCATAGAAGAGACAAAGTATATAAATTAATATACCGTGATTTCTAGATGTGTTTTGAAATATCTTTGAAAGCTTGAAAGATGTAGCAATTATCCTCTAATAATAGAAATGTTGAAATATTTTTAATATTTCGATAAAAATATACTATAAAATCCTTTTGCCAAATTTATTGCAATATAATATTTAAGAAATATTTGAGAAATATGATCAAATGATTGACAAAAATGTTTCTTTCAGAGATGTAATTACTTTAATCACTTAAGAGAACCGTTATTTACTTTTATAAAAAGGAGAGTGGTATTATTCAGCATTCAAAATATAAGCAAAACATATATTAAAATTTATACATCATGTATTCATTTGAAATTATTTATTAAAATAATTTACATTTCATAAAAAAAGTTTTTCTAATTTAACCGTACATGAATATTAGGTATGTTCATTTTAATTCAAATTATTTTCTGATTAATATAATTTTTTTGAAACTCTTGTGAACTTGTGAATATGTTTACAATTTTTTCTAATTAAAAAATTAAGTAATATTTGGAAAAGAAAATTTTCAAAAATGAATTTCAATATCTTTTACAAATCATGTTAATTTTTCAAAGGCAAGCAATAACAATTATTTCCATGTAAAAAAACTTATTAATATATAAAATAGTGTAAACTCTTTATTAGCTTCGATATGATTTATCGTGTGCAGTAAAAGTGCAGTATAAAATAGTTATGCTATAATAGTTATACTAAAATAGTTTATTTAAAGTCAAATATATTTTCAATGTTTTAAAACAAATTTATTGAATTTCAAATTTTAAATTCTGATAAAAGGCACATCCAAAATTTTTACTGCTCCAATCTAATTAGCTCATTTAAACTAAAAAAGTTGTTTTTTTTTAAAAAAAATGAGTTATTCATTAATATAATAAGAAGAAAAATCATGTTTCTGATTTTTAAAAATGTATATGATTTTGTTTAAATGAATACAATTTATTTGGATATACGTTAATGATTTGTTGTAATTGGTAATGTGGAACTGTTATATACTATAATTAAATTTTGTTGAATTTTCAATTTAAAGCAACACTGAAATGCATTTGAACAGCTCAAAATAGCCGAAAGTTAATATATAAAATGATAAATCTAAAGAAATTTCTCATTAAATTACTTTTCTGTTTATATTTACAGTTTTTATTAACTACCAAAAAGATGCTCATTTTTCCACTCTCGATTGTTAAAATACAATTAATAAAAATTCATAATATAAAAACAAAGTTATAGTATTTGTTGTTATGAACTTTATAATTAATAATATTACATTTATTTTAATAACAAAAAGCATTTTAATGTAACAATAGTATTTGGTTTACTAAACCAAATTAAAATTTATTCAAAGAAAACACGCATAACAAAATATTTTCCCTTTTATGACAGAATGATGTTAAAAAGCAAAAGGAAATGAGTATATATGCATTAGTAAATTGGATAAATAATAATGTTTTATATTCTAAACCAGCATCAGTTTCAAGCAATACATTATTACTCATGGAAATCTTCCCGTGGAATGCAAACTGGGGAAAACTTAAACCACTAAAATGCTTTAAATTCCAGAAATTTTGAATATAAATAAATAATTATTATTACAATAAAAAATTTATTTTCTAGATATTTCATGTTAATTAAGTATCATAGAATTCAAATGCAAAAAGAAAATCTTATCTTTGTGCATATTTTTTTAAAAAAATGATATTTTTAAAATTTAACAAAAATATTTCAGAAGTGGGAATTTGTTAAAAAATATCTTTCAACTGAAAAAGAATTAAAATATTTTTTATTTAATTCTAGGGCATAATTCATTTAAAGTTTCATTCATCTGTTTTTATAATATTTTTTTATTTTTCTTTTACTTAATATTTAAGAGACTTTTTTTTCCTGGAAAAAGGTCTATGCTTGAGGGAGACCATTAATTATTCCAAGATAACACCTAATTCCTAAAATAAAACAATCTTAGCATAAAAAATGACTGATTTTTTCACCAGTGAGAAAAATATGTGATAGTAAATTTTGCTCAGTAAAATTGTAAAAAAATGTTGAATAATTCCTTTGTTCATAATGTTTTCTAAAATAACTTTTCTTATCGAATAACTGAAGTTTCCATAAAAGTTATAAATAAATACAATATGCTCATACACACAGTCCAGAAAATAAATTATTTTTCTTAGTAATATATGATCTGAGAAAATACCTTTTTCAAACGAATTTATTGTAAATTTTTAAATTCCTTCTTATTTTTTAATAATTTCAGAGTTTGTAAATTATTTGTTAAAAATAAAATTAATGCAATATCACATTTTAAAAAATAATTACTAATCACTTTTCAAAAATTTTCTCGTTAAAAAGCTATTTTATGCTTCTTGTTTTGGCTTCTACAGCAGGCAAATATGTTATGTGGATAATTTCAAAGTGTAAAGTTTTATGAAGACGCATTTATCGCATTATTTTTTCTAAGAATTGAATGATTAACGTTACTAAATTAATATAATTCTAATAAATGCGTTATTTTTGGTGTTGCTATTAAAGTGTGTGAAAAGCTATTTAAATCTTTTTGACAATTAGTAAATAGTAGCAATTGATGTCGTCCACTCTGTACAGTGGTCAGCGTTCCTGGTTTTGAATCAAAGTTCGGGCATGGATGTACTTTCTCTCTCTCTGCTTGTCCTTTCTTTGTATAAATGGGTTGTTGTTTCTTTTTCCACTTGATCTAGTACAATCTAGACCAAGTCCAGTGGATCGTTTGCCCAGAGAAAGTCCCAAACCAGCGCAGGGTTTTCAAAAGATCTCTCTTCTTCAAACCCAGACAGGAGAACAGATGGTCCGGAGAAGCTTGGTGGAAATTACACCTGAGGCACACAGGGAACACTTTCTGACCCTGAACGAATGTAAGGGTGCGAGTATGCCCAGTAATGAGCCTGGTAATGGTGGTTTGCAATTTCCTATTGCCCTTCAGCTCCAGAGCAATATGAAATTGCCCCTCAAGTCCTATTATGCTGCCTCATCGTGGCGAGGGTGGTGACACTGGGTGGAATGGTTGATTTTTTCTGGAGATTTTTTCTCCTGGCAGGGTCACCCAAGGCGTGAAGGCCATTCCATTATACCCAGCTAAAGCATAAAGGCAAAGGACGAAGTCAGACTTATTCCCTCGGGCGTCCAATGTCTTGCACCAACAGAAGCTGCTTTTTTCTCCATTTACCAAGAATAAAAGAATAAATGGGTTGTGAATGGTTGTCTAACCTGTAAATAGGTACCTATGGTGTATGTACACTGAGGAAGTCGGATTCCACACCAAAATATGGTTAAGTTGGAAAAGCGGAGCAGCGCACCCCATATTGTCAGCTTAGCTGTAACAACAAAAGTAACATCTTATATAGAATTTTTAAAATCATTATTTTATATAATATAGATTTTTCCCGTATGCGAAAGTTTTTTATTGACAGATAATTGTGCTTAATAAAAATATTGAATGAAAAAAAAATTAAATTTAGTGACTAAATAAGATTGGATATTAAAGACAAACAAATCTCAAATTTATGAAATATTTAAAACATATTTATTAAAATAAGAAATATTTTAAATATGCACTCAAATCAAAATTTACCAAAAATAACGAATGTTTACATAAATGATATATCTAATTCTGAAACATTTCTAGATATTTAAAAATAAGATTTCTTCAAATTCAATTTTCAGTTGGATTTTTTCAAAAACCATTTAACTTAGGAATTAACTGTATAAGAAAATACAAACAATTTCACCACATTAAATTTTATAAATACCTGATATTTTTATTTGATGAAGATAAGCTTAATGCTTAAATTTAATTCCTAACATTTTATTCTTTGATTCCCATTTTAAAATGTATGCTTTAGAATAATATTTTTAACCTCTACTCTTTGAAAATATGACTTTTAAATGTAACTTCTTTACATAAGAGTTTTAAAGTGACGCTCTAAGCAATATGTTGGAAATTAAATGCGCAAATTATTTAAGTAAATTGTAAAGAACAAATTATTTACATGAATCTATTTTACTTATTTAAAATAAAATGGATATATCCAATACTTCGCATATATCAAGAATATTTTAAATTCAATAATAATATCACTTTCATAAAGATAATATCGCTGAAATTTTCTGCAATCAAATTTACGGATCATCTAAGCTTAAAAATGGAAAACTTATCATCATTTTCGTGATACGGTATAACACACAAATCTTTTTTTATTTATTTATTTTTAGCTATTTTAAATCCAACATTGTAATTTATGTTGTTATACGAAACAAAGATATTTTTTTTCTACTTCACATTATTTTTTGATACGATAAACTTTTAAACTAACAAATATTTTTATTTTTACATTCAATTTTATTTACATTTTGGATCTATTGTTGCTAAGAAATTTATTTTAAAGCTATAGTTAATAAAGAATATCATAAACTTGCTAAAGAATTTCTAATGGTGATCAAATGATAATTAAATATGTTTAAAATATTCGAGTTTTATAGACACATTTGAAATTTTTTGTCATTTTATCATAATCAGGTAATGAAAAGCTTAAAGAATTCACAGTTATTGAATAGTGAATAGAACATTACTTTTTTCTGCGAGGTTGGCCTTTCTTCATTGTGGATTCATCTTCAAATACCCATTATTTTTTTCCTTTAAAAGTGAAAAAAATTTAAATAATTAATCATTTCAATAATAGTTATAGTTTATGGAATAATATGATGGCCACTATCTTTCAAACATTTAAGTTTTTAGACAATATTGTTGTTGTTTTTTCTTATGACACTTGGACAAGCCAAATTCGTATTGTCGTTGGCTATGTGAATTTAAGTCAGTAGAGTGAGTCTTTTGTTTAACCAGAGAACCACGAAGGTGAAAGTACGATTATTAGTCAATAATAGTTTTGACATTTGAAATAATAGTTATGACTTATTATTAACTATTAGTCAATAATAGAGTTAGACTTATTAATTAATATGAAGTCCACTATCTTTCAAACATTTAAGTGTTTAGTTATTGATACGGACACCTCTCCTTTTCCTGGTAATTGCCAACTATTTTATTCATCTATTAATTTCTCGATAATTTTATGTTTGTTTATTGATCTAATGGTAAGTTTTTTAAATATTTTTTACATTATTTGTTAGGTACAATTGTTAATTCTTCTTTGTAACAAGACAAGATACAATTGTTATGTCTTCTTTGTAACAAGAAAGATGCAGTTTTCATTAAAATATGAAATTTGCATCTTTCCTGAAATTGAAAACCATCTCAATATAGTATAAGAAATGCACTTTTATTTGGAAATGCTAAATGCAGATGTTGAAATATTTTTTCTAAATATTATCTTTTATTTTAACTTCATTGAAAATGTAAGATAATGTTCTTGAATCAACTCCAATTTCAATTCTCATTAAAAAAATTTCAACTGATTGATTACCATTAGTCAATAAATATGTCTTACTTTGATAAAATTGTTCATATTTTCAAGTATATCTACTAATTTTTCTAACACTTCTCCCCTGCAGATGTTTCAAAATTTTCATGGAGATTCTCGTATTAGAAATAAATCCTTAAAATCAGCAATAAAAATTAGTTTTGAATGGGCAGCATGAAACAAACATATTAAGATGCAATTTTTCTTAATTCTAATAATCTGAAATAATAAATATTTAACTTAAATTAAAAATTATATTTAAAGCTTTCTTGCTATGATATAATTTATTTTAAACTATAATTAAATGCAAGTGAGTATATTAATTATTAAAATTTAGCGCATGTAATTAATATTAATGATATTATAGAAACAATATTTGTAAGAATAATTGAACTAAAAATTTAAACAATGCTCAAGTAATAAAGGGAAACATGATCTAAGCAAATATACCAATTGTTAAAAACCATAAAACACATATCATCTATTATTTAAAGAAGACTTTTTTTAAAATTCTAATTGACTGACATACACCAAACCTGGAACCAGGGGGTACGTGTACCTTCCTGGGGCTTAAGCACAGCCACCAGGCTCGTCGGCAAGTGGTGGATAGCCGAATGTCCTGTAGGAATGACAGGATAGCCTTGAATATAGAATCAGAGGCCGCGAACCAGCTCCCGTAAACCCTGGTGTTATGCGATCCGTGCCTAGGGCTAATTGGCACCGCGGTATTGGTGTCTTAATGGAGCCTCTAGTTGCTTGGCGAACTTCTAGAGTAATTTACCTTGCCCAGTAACTCAGGCAATGCTGGGTGGACTTATATTACCTGAACTTTTTAATTGTTACTTTTGGCTGAAAAGACACAAGAAGTAACAAACCTTTCTGCATTTGCAGGTGAAGCCTCTAAAGTAGACCTTGCTGAAAAAGACAAGGGAACTTAGAGGCAATCTTATAAAGGGGCAGCAATGAATCCTTCACTTGAGGTAGAAATGACCTCTAAACCATCTTCTTCTGGTGAAAGTCAGGAAGCTATTCCTAGCATGACTGACTTTCTGACCAGATGGGACTATTTCAGCAAGACCTTATCTGCTGGAAATGTCATATGCAAGAGGAAACGGCATAGCATGTCATTTATGAATGTGAGGCTCTTGCCCTCCCTAAATTAACTTCTTTAGGCTTCATCCATACTAGAGAGTTATACCTAGACTCCATTAAAGGGTTATCGGACTTTATTAGTAAAGTGGGTGACCCGAGCAACTGGAACTAGGAAACATTGGGTTTGGAGTTAATGGTACAAAATGCTGATAAAAGCAGAGGTGCCCAATGACATACAAACTCAATTTTAAGAAGAAGACATACACCAAATAAAAAATGAATTAATAACCACTTTACTAGAAAAATGTACCTTTATTAAGTTCATTAATTAAAATTTATGTTATAAAACTATACAAGATATAAAACTATAGAAGGTATAAAACAAGTATAATGTATAAAAACTACATATTAAACTATGCAATGATATTTAGCGTTGCAGTAGCTAAGTGAAGACGTTTTTTTATTAATTTATTTCATCTCTCCTACTCCTTTAGTAAGAAATATTTATTATAAAAAATAATTAATTAAAATACTGCTTAGTATTTTAGTTTGTTGTTGTTACTAATGACACTCGGACAAACCAAGCTCGCTATGCCTTGGCTATGCGAATTTAAGTCAATTGGGAGCGTCTTTCGTTTTTAATCAGAACACCATGAAGGTGAAAGTACGTATTTGCTCTACACACATGTCATAGATACCCGTTTATAGGGTAGGCAACCATTCACATTTCTTTCATACAAGGAAAGGACAAAGACAGGATAGATAGCGAGAGAAAGAGTACATCCATGCCCGAACCGGGATTCAATCCCAGGACCTTATCCTCAGTCAGGCACGCTGGCCACTAGACAAGTTGGTCGGCAGTATATTCATTTACAACAAATATATGAAAACACCATGCATGATGCTCTTTTCAACCAAAATTTACCCTTAGATAAGACAGTATGTACGAAGAAACTAAATTTAACAATTAGTTTCCTTAAAAAAGATGATAAATTTATTTAAAATCTTTTATTCAAATTTCAGATACATTCCTGATAATATCTATGAGAGATAAGTATTAAATTGCATTATTGTATACGATTTTTCTCTTCTTCAAAGTAAAATGCCATTTCTTCCACTCTTAAATAAATTGGTTAAAAATTAGTGTATTTTGTGTAATACCTGTATATAAATCAGAGAAAGAATCATTCTTTTAAATACAATAAAATTCATAAGATATGATAAATTATTAATTTCATATAAATCTCTGTAAGAACTATAATAGTTATAATCACAATTGGTGTTCTAATATGTTTTAAAATGTTAATATTTTGTAATATATTTTACAATGTATTATTTTACTGATTGATGTCAATTTCTTAAAACTAAAACATTGGATAGTTATAATTATTAAAAGATTTCTTATCTTTAAAATAATCATATTTTATCTGAAAGAATTTGAAATTAACGTGATTTTATTATTTAATTAGCAAGAGAGGAAATAACAATATTAAACATTTACAACAAAAGTCCGTCTACGTATTCCTTGATTTGGTCTGACTCCATCAAACCCCTTGGATATGTGTGTGAGCAACAACAATAGAATACTGAATAACAGTAATCTTGAATAATTTATTTTAAAACTTTACCTATTTAAATTTTCATTTGAACATTTTCAACTATTTAAGCTATAATAAAAATATGTTAAGTTTTGAAAATCTAAGTTTCTAAAATTCAAATAATCTAAAACTAAATACTTTTTAGAGTTAATAAGGAAGTATAAGGGGAGTATATTTACATTAAATCTACATTATATAAATTCAGTATCACTAATATAAAGAGCTCACAACAAAAATGAATCTTTCATATGAATACCTATATCCAAGCTGCCAAACATACAAATATAAATGCTAGAATTATGTTTTCAGAAACAATTTTTAATGATGAATGTATTGAATTTTTATAATGATTATTATAATTAAAATAATAAATATTTCAAATGAATATTGAATGAATTTTGAGAAACAAAAAATAGAAGTTAAGCAAGTTATTATATTTCATACCATAGAAATTTAATATAAATCAACTGATTCCAAACGGGGGAAAAAGATTGATTGTCTGTACTGAAATCTCTTAGTTTTGAATAATTGATTGAGAGAAATAATTATAATATGTTGAAAAGCTTTATTGGTGTGGGCTTTATTAGTATATGTCAAACCTACTTACTACGTTCATCTCGACTCCTGTAGATTTGGGTTTGGCTTATTTATGCCACAGTGCAGTCACTTCTTATATTAATGAAAAATTCTAGCGAATTATTGCTTAAAATATATTCCAAACTACTAAAAATAGTATTATCTAAGGTAGAATTTAAATAGCTGAAATACAGACAATAATGTTAACCATTTACTTGACACTCGATCTCACTTCATGGCATAAATTTTGCTGGTGGGAAAATAAATAAAAAAAGGAATGAATGGATCGATGAAAAAGTCACAATGGATAATGGCATTTTATCTAATCGTATTTATTTAACTAATATGTTACAACTAAAATTATGTTTATAATTTAACACAAATTATCACAATTTTATATTACAAATAGTTAATAATACTAAAAATTAATTTATTCATTGTTAGCAGTTAGGTTTCATAAAAATATTATTTGTACATAATTATTTTACTTATTTTTATGTAGTTAAATGCGATACACAATGATCACATTTACATATACAAAGTATTTATGATAGTGAAGGTAATTATTCCACACACACACACATCAGTTGAAAAATATATCTTAAATAAACTATGTGATAAAGACAAATATTATTTTTTTTATCTTCAATAATATTGAAAATTTAAATTTATAATAATTTTACGATATTTATATCATTTTATTCTGTATTTAATCACATTATGTAAAATTAATTTTCCTTTAATTATATGCATTCTCCTTTTCTTTTTATTCAGAGAATACAAATTTTGAAATCGTAATATACATTTCAAATGGAAAATCTTTGAATAATCAATATTTTGAATAAGTACGTGAAAAATTAATAGCAGCAGTTTTATTTAATACATTTCCAAGGATTACACATATTTTTTATCGATCCTAAATTTTTTTATTGGTAGCAGAACGAAATCAGAGCCTTGCTTTACTGACACAAAATATAAATTTCAGTTCGCAGAACATTACTGCATAATCGAACCTTTATTTTAAATTAATATTTTAATCAAGAATCTGAAATTAATTACTCTTATTTAAATAAAGGAAATTAATTTAATTTTTCTTATTAGTTTTCATTTATGTAAAAAAATAATAAATTTAAAAATATAATATATTAAAATAAATGCATCTTTTTTATAATTTAACTTAATTGAAAACTGCGATGATACCATCTGTTTAATTCCTAATCTCATTCAATTGCATTATCAATTTAATTTCCCATCTATGAATTAAAAATCGAAATTAGAATATTTTCAGTTTTCAGTAATGAATTTAAAAGTATGATAAAATCTACACGTTTATTTGAGTATTTTAAACGAATGAATAAAGCATATTTATTGCAGATTTTTATAAAATATTTATAATTTAAATTAATTATAATTTCATAATTTATATTCTAGAATAATTATTATTTATTTAAAAAATAGCACTTTAATGTATATAAAATCGGGGTGATAGCATAAAATATTTCACACGTGACTTTCATATACTCTTAAATACATACAAAATTAAGTGCTTACAAAAATGCTTTTTCGTTTTATTCAAAGCATATATATATAATATATATATATATATATATATATATATATATATATATATATATATATATATATATATATATATATATATATATATATATATATATATATATATATATATATATATATATATATATATATATTTTTATATATATATATATATATATATATATATATATATATATATATATATATATATATATATATATATATATATATATATATATATATATATATATATATATATATATATATATATATATATATAATTTTTATTAAACAATAGAAAACTTTTAACTATAGAAAAATACCTGTCAGGAATAAAACCATGAACCATGCCTAATTGGTTTTTCTGTATTACATTGTTTCCCCTCTCCAATAACTTTTTCTACATGCCAATGTAAAACCATTAAAATAACCTTTCTGAGGCGGCCTCATTTTTATCTCCAATCTACAGTTCCAGCAATTTACGCATTTTATTAGTCCAAGTTTAGTAGAAAAATAAAATAATAACTGTGGATTCTGTGATAAAAGAAACAAAAAATTTCTGTTCTTTATTCCTGTGTTTCCAGTTCTTGATCTAGAGCTTAAAAAAGTAAAGTAGCCATCAATACTTGTTTCAATTTTAATAAAAATTACCTCATGGAATTTCTCAACAACACAATGTAGCAGCAGGCATTATGGAAAAATATATAATAAATAAACAAAATAAAAATGATGTAAATAATAAATTAATAAAAAACTGTAAAAAAGAAGAGTTTACGATGTTGGACGCTGGTGACTACTAAACACAATAGCAAACAACGGTCATATGTCTTCGAATTGAAACTTAAAACAAATACAGTTCAAATGAAGCGTTGAACAAAAATTTCAAACTGAAATTAAAACGAAGACTTCAAATGTTATAGACACTGAAAGAAATCCTATATATGACGCAAAAATACCTCAGTAAAATTTCATTTGCCACATTCTGATGAGGAAAAGAGAAATGCAAGTGACATTTTTTTCCTGATTTCGACAATAATATTGAAATCACTGTATATAGATATTTGAAATGACAGACTGGCTTTATGCTTCCGAAAGGACATTTCCATGGACATTTGTGATTTCTGATCCTCCTGTTATACATGCAGCCTTAAAACATTTTAATCTTTTATTTATCTGAAACAAAAAAGTATCATTAAACCAGAGATTTCTCTTATTTGCCAATATTAACATACCTTTTATAAATCAACATTCTGCTGTGACTGTTTCTGTGGATTCGAATCATGAATTCTTACCCACTGTATTTCTAGGCATAGCTATTCATACGATAAATATAAACGTTATTTCTCTGATACAGTACATCACATTTTAACTTGTAGTCCTCCTGCAACAGCTAAATCTAGATATCTGCATCCAATGCCGCACAGATGGTAAAAATAAATGATTTGAATTTCTCCTTTCCAAGAGATAACCAATCCATGTAAAAGCCAATGGATTTCACCACTACATTCATTGCTCCTAAACCAGATACTAATCTAATGCATACTCAACTCAATTATAGAATTTGATAGGGTTAGCCTATTTCTTATTTATTGAACTTCATGAAAAATTAATTTTATTTTCAAAAATACATACATCAAAAAACTTTCAAATAATTATAACTACTCAGATTGATATCTTTTAATGAACAATGGTAACACCACAGAGCTTTTATGAATACATTTGTGTTTCGGGCATTTGAGTTTTGGGCCACAGACTCTTTTATCGAGGTATTAAGAAATTTTATATTTTCCTATTTCTATTTAGATGATATAAATGTTTTTAAAGTTATGTTGCAGAGCACAGATAACTAGGTTTATAGCTTGAGTAATACATTTGAGTGCTTCAGGGCTTACGGCTTTGAGTTAAACTGATCAAAATGTGCTTTAGTTTTCATAAACTTTGAGTTTGTTCGTTACCTTATAACTCCAGAATGTACCAAACCTTGCAAAGTAAAGTTCAAATTATTCGTAATTTTCTGCAGCCTTAAACTATTGGAAGTCTAATAAAAATTCTATATTTGTCAATTTTTTTCAAAGGATTCTACCAAATAAAGCAGACACTCAGGCTAATCTTAACGAGTTTTAGAAGCTGCTTATTCTTCTGTACCCCAACAACACACCCAAAGGCACCTGAGGGGTGTGGCAGTGGTGATCCTCATCAATAGCGGCTACTTTTTCTACTGATTTTAGCAGGAACCACTCTCCACACAAGTCTACAAATTTAATCCCTTGATACTTGGTCCACATGCTAACTAAAAAATAAATTTTGTAGTGATATCTCTTGTGTTTTTTCATGTTTCAATTTTGGTGGCCAGCAGTGTATTATGTCAAATGAATCATATACATTACTCATTCCAGTGAGACAATTTGGGTTTCCTATCCTAATTTACATCTAATATGCATCATATACCAGGAGAGTAGATTAATGATGCAGATCTCTTGACCAACATAACAAATATACGTGTTCATAAAGTAATTGATTATTCTGAAATTGCTACTAAACAAAAAGTAGATGACCAATTAAAGTTTCTATAATTCAGACATTTCTCTGCAATTTAAAGAATTAACTTCCCTGAATCAAATATTGATATTTCAGCTTTCACAGTTCGTCCATATGTCTCAGCAAATATTGGCATAAATGTTTTGCTTCCTTACATACAATAGCACACCTTATTGTACGTAAAATGCAGCATATGATTAAGGAAGGATTTATTTGGCTTGGAACGTTGTCAGATATAACTAAATATTCGTATATTGCATCACATGTCAAAAGGCCAAAATCCATAGGCATGCGAATTATGCTTTGACGTTTTGCAAGGCCCTTCTTATTAATTTCTTTGTATTTATTTAGAAATAGTCTACTCCATATCCCAAATGGATACAATTGCTGCTTTACTTTAGCCAATAAGCTTTTTCGGTAGTGAAATTCTAAGCCACTCAAAAACATCACTGGAAACATTGTTCAGAAGATTTTCTCACATATTAGGCCTCCCGTTTTGGAGTGCCTTCAGTTGTAACTATTGATCAAAGACTTCAATTTATTCTACTGTTTTTGGTTCTCTCATAAATCATACGGGTATTTGCAGGTCCAGAAAGATAATTTAAAGATATAGGACCCTCGAAACATATTTCCAGAAGTAATACTGAGGTTCTTCGATTGGTTCTCTTTAGGTTTTGTACAGCGTTAGCATAATATTTGGGTTGTACACTTGTATAAATGGTTTTAAAACCACAATATATTCACTTGCCTGGTTATTATTTCCAAATAGACAATTTGTCAAACAGCACAAATATGTGAATAAATTACTGAGGTACATGCCAGCATTTCGCCCTACTCATTTCAAGCGTCATGTTAACTACATGACAATTGTGAACCGTTATAAGTTAGCAACAACTACTAATGTAATTTTTTGACATGACATTATTAGATTTCCCTTTAACCACCATATTTTGCACAATTTTTAGTTGCCAGAAAAATTGAGATATTCGTTTTCAAATTTTATCACAAAATGGTAAAATAACTTGTTTCAATTTATAGGGTAAAATCAGCCACACACAAAACAAAAACAAAATGCATCACTTACTAAACTTAAATCTCTAAAAGACCTTAAGCACATTACATCTGCTAAGCCATATTTGGTTCAAGAAAGTACGATTTCAATATGGAGAGGAGGTTGCCAGCTCAGGTGTGGCCTCGTCACCTGACCGTGTTTCAAAATTACGAGGCACCTTAAAAAGAGCAAAGTCATAATTTCACCTTCGTGGTGCTCTGATCCAAATGAAAGATGATCTCTATTGACTTAATTCACATGCCAAAGGCTTAGCGAGCTTGGCTTCTCCAAGTGTCATAAGCAACAACAACAACGATTTCAAGGTTGCAGACTTACGATGGTGTACAGATATATCTTTGGTATTAAGATTAGAATGTGTGTCGACTAAAACTCGCTAAATATTTAAACAATGTTTAAACTGAAGAGAACCCGCAATGTTTAAATATCTTTGAAATAAGGCAAAGTAATTCAAATTTAAATCGTTATAAAATTTTAAACGAGTTATTACTTTTGCGTTTTTACTTGCTTATTATTGATAAATTGTCTTGCTGTTGTAATTGAATTTGGTTTACAAGTATTCTTGAAAATGTAAAACGTAACAGATGCAAATGAAGACATCAAAATGCATTAAGTAAACAATATCCTGAATAATGCATATTAAAAGACAGTTAAAATTTCAAATAAGCGTTAAACACCAGGCTCATTACAGTCATGAGCATAAAACAAAAAATATAACTATTATTAACTATTACCTTATTACTTTATTTTATATTGACTGTGAAAAATCATTGTCCTTGAAATTTCATAGAAATTTATTAAGTTAAAAATATTATTTATTAATATTATTTAAGGTATTTTACCGAGAAGTAGTCAGCATTACTTAGAAATTAGGAAAATGTATCACGTAAATTAATTTTTGTGCGTTCTATATAAATCATAGAAAATAGTTTTGTTGTGTAGATAATTTTTTACCAGTTTACTCTTAAAATGTTTTAGCTATTAATTATTTGATATGTAAACATTATCTTTACCGTTTTAGCATATATGTGATTTAAACTAATTACTATTCTGTTCAACAATTCGTCTGTCCGATTCCCACAGAAGTTAAGGGTATTTGCAATAGTTAAATGTAAAACTTAATGTGTAGGACGACATTGAAATAGATTATTTGTGCAATGAGTCACCATAGAGTATACGAAATAAATTAAACTAAAGAAATTAAATTGGAAAATATGGAATTTCAAATGAATAAAATAAAGTTTTAATGGTTTTATACATATTTCTATTATTAGTAAAGCTTAATGAAATAAATTTTATAAATAGATCAAAATATAAGAAAAATGAATCACTTTCAGGAAAATAATTTAAAAAAAAAGAAATATGTGAAATATATGTCCATATATATATATATATATATATATATATATATATATATATATATATATATATATATATATATATATATATATATATATATATATATATATATATATATATATTTCCCAGAAATTTTTTCAACTTCAGCCTACAAGATAAATTTTATAAGAGGTAATATTAAAGCATATTATTTATTATTACTTTAAAGAAAAGAAACATTCAATCAAAGAAATGAATTGTTTTGCATTAGTCTTTATGAATACTGTTATAGGGTCTTTTTTTATAGGGTCTTTTTTTCTTATAGTGTATAGGGTCTTTTTTTCTTATAGAATATAGGGTCTTTTTTTCCTTATAAAGAAGTGTATTCAGTATTTATCAGAAAAAACATTTCATGCTTTTCATTTTTCTTAGAAGTTTTTGTTGGGAAATAATCAAAAGGAAAGTTAAAAAGAAAACACTAATTTTCTTTTACTTTCTGTTATTGTTGATCGTGTTCATTAAAGTAAGACACTTTATAAGGATTGTTTTATTGCATTGTATTTTTTCTTTTAGTTGCATACAATGAGATTTAGATTATATATTTTTTTATTTTCACTTTATCAAAATTAATTAATTTTAGATGTTGATAATTTACCATAGCAATTAAAAGGATATTTTAATACTTTTTTTGTTACTTATGAGCAAAATAATTTAAGAAAAATTAACCTTCTGTATCAAACTTTTCATGAAATTATTGCATATATTAAATGTTAATTTCACGTTTTAAGAACCACATGGTATTTTTGAAGAAGCTGTGTGTGTGTGTTTACAAATATTTTGATATTTCTCTTCAAAAATTTTTGAAATCCATGTAATTCATTTTATATCATTTTTCCTGAAATGTGTTTAAAGTAAATAGGTATTTTTTATTCGATACGACATATTACTTAATCAGCCTTTTTACTCAAGCAAAATAAAGTGTCCAGATTTTATCTAAATTTACTGGGAAAAATTGGAGCATTAGAATATTATTGTCGGCGAATTTAAAATATTTTACTAATGAAACCTGCTAATTAATTAAGTTTATTGTAGATTGTGATTTGACGAAATTATTTAAATTTAAAATTCGTATGTTTTTAGTTTTATAAAAATAAGTATCGTCACAAGATTTGTGACTGTTGTAGCTTCTGCTTAATACACATGATATAAATTTAAAAATTTCAAATACTTAAAATTTGTCAGTGTTAAAGTTACTTAACTGTAAGAATCATTAAACGTTTTCGTAATATTAGTTTAACATCTTTGAAATAAAATAAAACAAACCTTTCCAACTAAGCGGTGCATTTTTTCTTAAAAAATTTCTGGAATACTTAAAAAGTAAAAAGCTGAAGTTAAAAGTGAAAGCTAAAATTCTGAAGTCTTGACATTACATTTATGTATCCATTATTTGTACAGAAGATACTTTATTCCAAAAATTTAAATAATTACGAGAAAATGGCTTGTAAAGGGTTAAAGATGCATATTTATTTTTACAATCATATTTTAAAATTCAAAACTTGTCACATATTTAAATGTGTTATGTTTCTGAGAGTTTATTGAATATCTGGTAAGTGACTTCATATATTCTTTGAAAATAATTATAATTTTTATTTCAAAATTCACATTTTTGATGGAGCACGGCTGCTTAATATTGTAATCATATTTTGAAGAATATTAAAATGCATAAATAAAGAAAATTGAGTTATTTGAATGGAAATGCTAGTTCCATAAATGTGTAATTTTAGCAGTTAATAATATTTTAAATATTAAATTAATAGTTTTGGGCACTTATTTGTAAACTTCAAGTTATGTTTTTAGTTAGTTTGCAAATGTTGATGTATACAATTTTTGAAAAGCAAAGCAAAATATTTAAAAAAAATTTCCTAAATATTTGTTTCAATTAATTTATTTATTAGTATCTAACTTCAATAAATTGTTATTCTAATTAAAAGTTTTATTAGAATAAAGTATTACTTAAATGCATTTTAATTAAATGTAATTTTTTTTAAATTATCGTAGTGACGTAATCCTTTTTTGGCTTGCATAATGCTCATGTTGTTCATGAATTTTGATTTCTCCTTCCTTAAAATACGAATACTTTTATAAAGAATAGTTAAATATTTATTTCATTCATACAAATTTAATAAAAAAGAAAAAAATGATTTCAGTGAAAACATTAAAGAGCGTTTCTAGCATGTTGTTGCCCTGAGGCCTTTCACGAATTTAATTAGATAACGCCAGAAATGCATTTGAAAATGCTGTTCTTGAGATTTTTCCCTTTCTTCCTGCTTGAAATTCTCTTAAAATTTTATGACTGTTGAATTGAGAAAAACTGTAAACAAATAGAAATCATTGTGTTTGCTATTCTCTACCATGTGTGAAATAAACAGACTTTTTTTCAAAAAAGTACTTTTTACATTTAACAAGACTTTTTGTTTTACATTTCATTTCCTTTAAATTTAATTTCCAGAAGAGCTGGTATTAATGCTCGATGATTTATAAATAAATTAAATTAGAAAATAAATAATTATTCTTTCTTTATTCTAATCTTAACTTTAATTTGTCTATTATTAAATAGAGAAAAATAAGATGGTGATGTATATTTACATTTGATAAATCTTTCAAAGTTATATTTAATATATGTCCTCTATAAATGTTATGAATTTATATTTCTTAAATATTAATTCTTTATAATCTTATATTCTGTAAAATAAAATAATGAAAGTTATATATAAAAAATAATAAATCTACAGTAAAATTATTTTTATTTATCTAAAATAAATCGTGACAATTATATATAAAATATAAATTGTGCCGAAAAATCTTAAAATCGTGGGCATAGTTATAATATCTATTTAAATTGTTTGTTAAGTTAATTAGCTCAAATATTTTAAATTTTTATTTTTGTATAATATGTATGCTTTAGTGTTGTATATCTTTTAACTCGGAAGTCTATCAACAATATTTACCTTAACAAACATTGTTGATGCTCTTCCAACTTCATAACTAAGTCAATTTCATAACAATACCCAACAGAAATTTTTTGTTTGAAAACATTTAATAATTATACTACTTTTTTCTCAACTTTACAAATATTTATAATGAAAGCAAATTCCATTTATGCAATTATTTTATAAATTATTTATCTAAATTTGAAACTGAAAATAGTGAAGTATTCAAAGTGATTATAGTTATTTTATCTGAAGGTTATTATACATATCGAAATCCTTAATATATTTAAAATAAAAAAATGAAATAAAATAAAGTGAAGACGTCATATTAAATAATATGGCTTTATAAATTAAATAAATAAATTTCTTAAAACATTCACCTATTTATTATTCATTTGCATTTGAGAATTTCATGTATTTATAAATATTTCTTCCAAAAAAAAAAAAGGTGCGCAATGAATACTTTGATACTGGTCAGTAATTTATAGATATTTTTAAAACAATATGTAATTGTGGAAATCGGAAGAATTTTAAATAAAAAAATTTAAATTTCATTAAGAACAAAGTAATTTAAATCACGAGAAAAATTCAAAATTTGCCATTATATGATATTTTAACATCCACCGCTTCATTCAGGAGAATTTTAAAAATACGGAAGTCCAATTTCACATATAGCAAGGGAGAAATTCTTGACCCTTGTGGATATGCAGACATAAGTTCAATATCAATATTCGACTGTCCAACTATGACTGGAATTGTCGGTCTTTCCGAAGAGTGATGTGTTGTCGTAGTGCAAAACGACGTAACCACACACACACACACACAAACCCTGAGAAAATAGATGTATATATTTTTATTGCATTTTAAATTTAAGACTTTCCTCTTTTCCTTTCAAACTAAGCTGTAATAATATAAAGGGAAGGATGTAATAAAAATTGGCACAATGAGACAAGTGCAATAAAGGAATAAATTTTTCCTTTCGGAATGGATGGATGATATTGAGAACATTGCAAGGAAAGCGTATGTTATATAATATGTTTTATTTGTAAATCTGACCAGTCGGGATTGAAGGGGAGAGATTTCTGACCTATCCCATAGAAGTGTAGGAGGTAGTACGGAATTTTGGAAAACCAATGGTGTAAAGAGAAGGAGCTAAGACGAGAATCAAAAACTGCATCCAAAGACACAGGGAAGACACACAGAAGCCCTAGAGAAGTTCGGCATAGAAAAGGAGTCCACATTGAGGACTGGATTCTCAGTGAGCATAATAAGAAGCTAAAAAGTTGTTAGTTGTAAACGGAGTATAACTGCCCTGTCCAGTAGGAACCCTGCCTTGACTTTCCTGAATGGAGATTTAGATGTCCGACAAATAGATGAGTAGAAGAAGAGACGGTAAAGTCTGAGGAGGGATAGCAGAGAAAAGAGAGAAAGCTCATGAGCAATTTGCAAGCCAAGCGAGATCCTGAGCTGGTAATGCCATAGATGTTAATGAACACCACAATGCTACTTTTAAAAGGGCTGAGTCTGATCTCTCGATGCTCTGTCCATCTGGTCACACTCAATGATGCTATATTAATGTGTAATTGTCATAAAACAAATAATGATGTTAGAATCTCAATTATTTATACAAGAATGTTTTGATTGTAAGTGTAAATTTCTTTTGTAATTAAGTTACTAAAATAAATTATTAAGTTTTATTGTATTTTTGTTTTGAATTTATATCTGTCATTCAATTATTTAAAAAACGAATCTGGGTTTCCTCAGAATTCTTCTAAAATTTCCAAATCTCACCACAACATGTGTTATTACTATGTCACAGTGGCAACCAGTAAAAAAAGGTTTGAAAATTTGTCTTGCATGTTTTTCAAAACGTTTTCAGATAGTTAATATACCTAACAGAATACTTGTTGAGAGGACTTGTTCAAGTTTCACTTCCACAAATTGATGTGCACTTTTTGAGAGAAAAATTTGAATACGAATATTGACCTAATCACAAAAACACGATACAATATTACGAAGCTTTTGGTAGTGTCAAGCATCTTCAGTCTGGATAAAAGAGAGCGGCATATTCATACAAATTATCCTAAGTTGTTTTGTGGTGTATTGTTTAAATAACTCTCACCAATAATTTTCATTTTTAATCACCTAAAACTATTTCAAAATGTGTTAGATGCATTGTTCCCAAATTTCAATCTTAAATTGAAATTAATTCCCTTCAAATGGTAAATAATATAATCAATAAATTATTCAAATCTTACTCATTAAAGATTTACAGGGAAATATGTGTTATCTGCGATTTTATAATAAATTTATAATTTTATAACTTTTTATATAAGTTTGTTAATTTTGCAATTACTCAGTTGTTTCTACGTAAACAACTTTTGTTTTGTATTTCAGATATCTAAGCGAAAAATAAATATTTTGTTAATTAATTCTCAATGAATAATAGTTTGAATAAAATTAAATAATAGGCATAACAAAAAATCAGCTGTTCCATTTGGGAAACAATTCATTTTAATTAATACTTTTAATAAAAAATAAAGATTTTTATTATAGACAAAAATATAGAAATACTTTATTTATACAACTTAATACAGACTTTTAAACTTAAATAAAAAATAGAAAATGATTGAAAGAAAATTGCATAAAATTTTTAATATTCCTTGCAAAACAAAAATATTTAGGAAGTCACAAATAATGTTAAAAATATTATAAATGCGTATATAATATTCTAACTAACAATGTTAAGACAGATTATTATGTCAAGAAATATATGAGAAAAACAAACTTTTCTTAATTCTCATTGCTAATGTAAAAATTAGTTAAACTGGAATTTGTGGGTAAATATTTCAGAATTTAAAATATCTTGAAGTTAGTAACACCATCAATAAAAATCTAGTTGCCTTTAAATTAATTTTCAGTGCATCATTAAATTCATAAAATTTTATTGAATTAAAATGTTAAAATCAAATTATTTAAAATGTTTTCTATTTTTTGAAATTAAGATTTTTCATTTTTATTATTGCATCTTAATTAATTAAATGGAAACAAACAATCTAAATTTGTAAACTTAGAGTTCTATCCAAAAGCACAGAAATTTGATTTCAATATCAAAAATGCGTCTAATTTTTTTCTTTAATTTCAGAAAAGAGGAAAATAAACTTTCACATAGATAATTACAAGAATGCCAAATTCACAATTATTTCAAATTTGAAGATGTGATTTTTATATGTTAATATTACATGATTTTCTTACGAATACATATAAAAATGCAGCCTTCAGCCAATGGGATGATTTGTTAATTAGCTCTTTAATTTATGTGATAAATAGAAAAGTTTTTAAATATCGTACAAATATCGCAAGCATTTTGTCAACTATTAAAAAACCAAACAACAATATACAAAGATGTTAACAAGCCGAAAAAATAATGAAAGTGCTCAATAATGAAAAAAAAATTAATCCTATTAAGTGAACTTACTCAAGAATGCTATCAAAACTCTGTTAAATTAAAGGAATAAAAAAATAATCACCACGCTCATCTCTCCTTGAAGATGATTATTTAATAAATAAATTCTAAAACGAATTGAATAATTATAAAAATAAATTATCTTCTGATTATCGCTAATAATTGTTTAACTTACAAGAGTAGTAAAACTAAATCGTTAATGGAATATCACTCTTATAGTCAAATTTAAACTGTAGATTGAAAGTTACACACAAATAGTACAAATTAAAATTCATCTTAATGAATATGACATGCCTTAAATATTTTTTAAATCCAAAATGTCTTAGAGACTACGTAATTAAAATGTCTTAAATAACTTGAAACAATCATTAAATTATTTTAACTTGCAAAACACAAGCAGCTTATTATTGGAAAAACAGCTTTTACATATTTAAGATAAATTTGTTATTTGAAAAACAAAACGCTCATTGATGATGCATTAACATCTTGTGATGTTGCTTAAGCGTAATTTTAGGTATTTTGCAAATTATGCTTCAGCAAATGTATGGCAGACTACTGGGTTTCCAAACCATATATTCTTATCAATGTTTTCAAGCATTCTGATAGCGGTAAACAATATTAGTCACATGAGAAATAGGAGGAAATTGTGTGCACTTGGCAAATTGCCAGACATTCTCCTATTTTTCAAATTAACTATTTTGAGACTCCAAAATAGGATTACATTTTCATGATTAAATCATGTATTTTATTCAAAAAATTGTATTTCATGAAAATCCAAATATGAATTATTATTGGCTACAATGCTATTGATATCAAAATGTGCAGTCTTGTTGCTTATTTAAAATTATTATGTGTTGCAAATATATATAGACATTTTATTACTCAATTGAATTTTAACGTGCACGGGATACATATTCTTATAATTATTATGCATTATTTGAGAATTTTTAAAATGCACATTTTAAAATAAATGATTTTAACAATACAAACTTATTAATCAATGCTATGTTATCATACTTTTCTGTTAAACATGTTTCTCGATAAAAATTTACAAACATAAAAAAACTTCAACTTTAGTAATTAAGCTCTTAAGTATTATGAAAACTTTATTTCAATATGTTTAACATCATTAAATACATGTTTTCTTAATTTATTAAAGATGAGAAAGAGTTTAAAACTTAATCATTAACACTTGATTTTGAAATAAATTGCACATCTAATCTCTAAATGTATATTACTATATATTAGGTAATACATCTTCTCATGAAAAGAACTTGTTTGTAAATTATATAAAAGAAGTTTTCCAGATATCTTCGTGGAAAAAAAATTTAAGCTATATTTTCTGAAGATTTTTTCTGGATAAAATATTCTTAAGAAATGTGAAACCTAATAATTTTAAAACTTATCGAAATATGTTTATTTGCATTAATTTATTCGACAGATGTTAAACTTCATTATTAATAACGAAATTTTTTCCTATTAAAGTTAAATTGGAAGATTTTTATGAAAATTAGAATTTCAAATTAAACGAATTGATGTTTTGTTATATAATTGTATTAGAATACTTGGAATATAGTAAGTGCATTTTTGAGATATTAAGTGAAAATTTATTGCATTTGTATTGCTTAAGCTCTTGATAAATACATGTAAAATATTAAACTATCTAAGTAATTAATTATACTTTAGTTATAACAAATAAGATAAAAAGATTATATAAATTAATTTTATGTAAATCAAACTATATCCAAAGTTCAAAAACGTTCAGATTTTTTAAAAACAGGAATAAATTTATTTAAAATAAGTTTTAATTTAACAGAAAACTCTTAAACGTTATAAAATATTTTATAGATAATATGCTTAGAAATTAAATATTTTTGTCTACTGTTTATGTGGTACGACATTTTATAAAAAGGCAACTAAAATTCTCACCGTCCTTGGCAAAATGAATTAAATATTTTACTGATAAATAATATAAAAAAATTCATTACATTTATTATGTAAACAAATATTCATTATATTTGTGCTTATAAATAGAGGAAAATAACGTTTTTTCTACATTAAATATCAAAGACTTTTAGGGATGTATTAATCAAAAAGTGTTATTTTTTATTATAGGAAGATATTCATTTATTAGTAAATAGTTTTTAAAAGAAGTGATCAAAGTTTAAAAATATGTTAAATGTTTCTTGATTTGCTTTATAAGAGCTTCGTAGACAAACACTATGAACAATTAGCATAAGCATATACATTCTTAATAATGATATTTTAGATAGATTCAATATTTAAAAATTTGACAAACATGAGTATATATTGAAGTACACTAAACAAACTTTGTATTTTTTTTTTGGAAATATTGACTGTATATTTATTTTTTTATAGTTAAGCATGTTTTCTAGAACTTATCTCTTGAAGATATTTGATAGAACTTCAAGATGTTAGCTAATTTAAAGAGATATCTCGCAGGTTTAATACCTAACTTTGAATTGTGATTTAGTGCTCAATAAAAAATTTAAACAGAGCAAAAATTATAGAATTTAATTGAGCAAAGAAATTTAGCTCCATAATATTGTAAGAAGTGATAGGTCACATGATAGTTTGATTTTTTTTTGGGAGAGAATGTATTTATTACTTTCTATATGGTTAACAATTATTGCACTTTTTAGAATCTACCTGATCTCCTAGTCGTTTTTAATTTATAAAACCAATTTATAGAGTTTATATTGCAATAACATAACTTTAAAATGTTTAATATGTAAAGAATATTTGTTAAAAGTGCCAAAAAATGCTATAATTAATGTTGCTAATGTAACCGTATTAACGCATTAGATATGCAATCAGAACTTATTCTAGATGATGTGTTATTACTTATTCTGGAAACTGCTAACACTTAGAGAGACAATAAATTGTAGTCATGCATATTTGCAAGGAAATGTGGTATGATAATATATTGTAGATATAATAACTATATAAAAAACAGTATAAAAATTCAAATTTTTTAATGAAAATACTATATTAAACAGTTTGTTTAAACGTTAAAGCGGGCTTTAGTTTTAATTTAAAATTATAAAAATCTAATCAAACTATTAATGAAATATAACAAGCTATAAATGAAAACAACATTTATAAATACATCGTGAATAATTGATTTCATTATATATAAGTGGTATACTATATATATGATTTAAAGCTTTTATCATCTAATTTCAAGTCGAAATTAAAAATGATTATCAATTATTTCTAAAGAAAGACATTATATAATACATACAAATCTACGATTATCAAAATATATGAATTCATATTTGATAAAAATGCTATTACAGCCCAAATTCTAAGCAAGCATTTATCGTAAAAGATACATTAAAGATCAAATATTTTCTTATTAAATTGTTATCATAAAATAATAAAATTCTTAATATATTTGCTATTTGCAAAGAATATATTTCGGATAAATTTAAATTTTTAATAATTAAAAATTTCAAAATTATACTTATATATATATATATATATATATATATATATATATATATATATATATATATATATATATATATATATATATATATATATATATATATATATATATATATATAACCAATAATTTACATTAGCACTTCCTATAAGAATCATCTAATATGTATATATTTACGCAAAATTTAGTTACTACATTTAAATTAATTTTTTGTGGAATGATTTTAAGCACAAGCTTTTTTCAATGCATTTACTTTATAGGTAGTTATTTTATGTGATATTTATGCCAATGTTTCTGATCTAATAAATTGCAAGCAATTGAATGAAATCCTCCGATTTACTGGCGATTTACCTCTATACTTTAAATAAAAAGCATTCCGATAGAGTTAACCATTGACAAATATAGAAACCAAAGGGAAATGGATTTTTAAAATCACAGAAAATGGGATAGCAGATGGTTGGATTTTAATTCAGTTGAGGGCAGGTATTTCAGTTTAAAAACCTTTTTTCAGATAGAAATTGCTCTTTTTGCTCAACTCAGACTTAAATTGAGAATAGGGCAATTTTAGGCAGCCACCATATTTTTCTAGAAATTTCTATCCATTATTTATTTATTTTTATTATTCAGAGCTGTAATGCATTTGTGGCAATATATTTTATAAATCTAGTGAAAGTCAATTGAATGAAATTTGCTCCTGTTCGTCTCTTAAATTTTCTTAGGTACTGAAGCAAATGATGTATTGAATAATCTAAAATAATTGTAAATATTTTCATTGTGATATTATGTATATATTTTTGCAAACTTATTGGAATAATTATATTTTTTCCATCATACAAAATTTATTAATATGTATTAAATATATAAATATATATGTAAATTTATAATAATCTTAAATAAAGGTTTATTGCAGAAAATACTTTTCTTCTTTAAATTGATTTGTAAATAACTAATGAGATTTTTGGTTAAATAGTGGTGTAATAATTACCAATGTATTTATTTCGCAACATCGTTAAGTTCAAGGTAATTAGTAGTAACTTCTTTTGCATATTAAGTTATTTTAGAAAAAATATTAATAATGAAAAAAATATTGAACAATTTTGCTATTTTAAACAAAAACCCATACTTAATTTTAAAAAAATACGTTAATCTACAAATTAAGTAAAATTTATTACAACGTTGTATGAAGCATACCTACTTATTTTTCAAACATTTATTCTTAAACCAGTTTAAACGTTTATGAAATTAAAAATTATTAAGAAAGAAAGATTTTGAAAAGTGAGTTATATTTTAAAATTTATTGTCCAGCTTATTTTACTTTTACTTTTTTATCAATTCACATGAGAGATTTTAAATTAAATGTATCATTTGAAATGGCAATTAGGCTATTATCGATTTGCTAATAAACTGAATATTGGAAATAATCTAATCATATCAAGGTATTGTTTTCATTTTAAAGTAACACAAGAAGTTCAAGTTTTAAGAAAAATTTAAATTTTTATTATTTGAATTCACACATAAATATACTTAAAATTTTCTTAATTTATTAAAGAAATGTAATTTACAAACGCCAATATGATGCACAAAAATACATAGAAAAGAAGCAGTTACATAATAAAAATATCATTAATAATCTTTCATCATTAATATATCATCAGTAATACCCATTAACTTTTTCTCAAATATTTAATAGTTTTATCTTAATATAATAATTTCTTTTATATTAATTTTTATTTACTGCTTTGATTTTATTTTCCAAATTTTTGATGAAGAAACATATTTTTATTAGTGGTTCTTTAAAATAGTAAGCCATTCCATATATATATCTTTACGAAGCATCCATTGCGACAACATAATGTTTTTTAAAACAATTGTAAAATATGTCTATTAAAAAATATTTCTCAGAAAATAAGAAGGAAAAAAACTAATAAATACTTATTAATATCATGTAAAGGCCTATGCTAAACGCCTGTAAACATTATTTAACAAAATTTAAAACGCAAGAAAATTTACAATTCATTGTAATAAAACATAAAATTATATATATTTCAAAATAAAGTAAATTATAGTTATAAAAGTAAATTGTTGAATGCTAAAAATATAATTCAACCTTTAGAAAAGAAAACTTTGTTTTTTTTTAATGAAAATTATCTTTTTTTGCTTCTAGTATCCTATATCTACTTTAAGGTATAGCGTATATTAACACTCACCCAATGTTTAACAAATTTTGTGGAAAATAATTATTCATCCAAAATGGTTTGCAACGAATGCATTCTTATTGCAGCAATTTTTTTCCAGTAATTATAATTTAAAAAGAAAAGTTGAAAATAAACATTAAAATTAATTTGTCTAAACAGGTAAAAATGTCTGTTATTAGGAATAGCTCATCAAAATTGTTTTACTCTTCTTCTTCTTAAAGTTGGGTTTGAATTTCATTGGGCACCTCTGCTTTTATCAGCATTTTGAACTATTAACTCCAAACCCAATGCTTTTTAGTTTCAGTTGCTCATGTCACCCACTTTATTAATAAAGTCCGATAACCCTTTAATGGAGTCTAGGTGTAACTCTCTAGTATGGATCATGCCTAAAGAAGTTAATCTATGGAGCCTCGCATTCGTAAAAGAGCCTCGCATTCGTAAATGATATGCTTGGCCGTTTCCTCTTGCATATGACATTTCCTGTAGATAGGGTCTTGCTGAAACAGTCCCATTTTGTGGAGGTGTTTTCTGAAATAGTAGTGCCCAGTTATGAAACCTACGATTAAACGTATCTTCTGCCTAGAGCATCTTAGAATTTTAGAGTCAATCTTCGCTGATGATAAACAGATCATACTTTTAGCGAGGCTTTGACCATGAGCGTTGAGCCAAGCTTCACACATCTTCCATTTTTTCCATCTAAGAACATTGGTTTTTGCGGTCTTCAAATTGATCCCACAAAAGGATTCTGCACCAATGGGAGCAAAAGACGATCCTTTTCTAGCAAGTTCATCAGTCCTTTCATTACCTTTGATACCTTTGTGCCCTGGCACCCATGCAAGGATCACCTTGTTTCTAGTTGGCATCTCTGTAAGAAGGTTTCTACATTCAAAAATCATTTTAGATTTGATTTCTAAAGAACCGAGCTTTTTTAAAGCGGCTTGATTGTCACTAAAAATGAGAATCCGCTTACCGTGTTAGCCCTTCCTCATATTTAGTCGCAGACATTGGATAATGGCCAAACCTTCTGCCTGGAAGACCATAGCGTATCGCCCAAGGCTTACAGATAGGCTGGTTTTTGGGGACACGCCACATACTCTAAGTCCTGAGAGGCTGTTTTTCAGTGATCCATCTGCGTACCAGATTAGGTCTCCTATTTTAGTTTTGAGCATGTTGTTATCCCATTCGTCTCTAGTTTAAAAAACTATTTCAAATGTCATTTCAAACATGTATAACTTTTCCATGATGTCCGAAGATATCAGGAAAGTAGGATCTTGGATTTTCCTGGTAATACCCCTGTGCGCTTTGGCAGCATGCTGGTCGTACCATTGGTTTTGTAACTTCATTTTGTATGCAGTCATTCTGGCAGTGCTGCAGATGAAGATGTCTAAGGGAGTCAGATCCAACAAAACTTCCAATGTTCTGGTTGGTCGGTGGACATTGATCCTGTGATGCAGAGACAGACCAGTCTTTGTAGACCTCCAAGTCTGTCAGTCATAGTCTTCTGTTCCACCTTACGCCACCAGATCACACAGGCATATGTGATAATGAACCTGACAATAACTGTGTGCATCCAAAATATCATTTTTGGATGTAGACCGCAGTTTTTACAAAACAATCGCCTGCAAATCATGATGCTTTTCTTTGCTCGGTTAATTTTATCATCAATGTGCTTATTCCAGGTGAGTTTTTGGTCTACATAAATGCCCAGATACTTGACCTCTGAAGCCACACTGATTTCAACATTAAAATGTCTTGGTATAAGAAAACCCTTCCATTTCGTTTTGCGTGTAAAAGGCACAAGGTAGGTTTTCCGAGGATTAACAGTCAGGTCCCTATCCCGGCACCATTGACCTATATAACTTAGAGCATCCTGCATGAGATGACAAGTTATGTCGAAATCTTTACCAAGGATTAGGATGGCAATGTCATCAGCATATCCTTCCGTATAGTAGCCCTTATCATTTAGATTTTTTATAAGGCTCTTTACAACTAGTCTCCAAAATAATGGAGAGAGAACACCTCCTTGAGGACAACGTCTAGTAGTCTTTTTTCAAATTATTCACCGAAGACGCTCATTTGTATACATCTATCCAAAATCAAGGCCTCAATCCAAGTATACAGGGTCTTATTAATACCTGTCTCTCTAAATGCATCGAGGATGGATGGATGGGAAGTGTTACCAAAGGCACCTTGGATGTCGAGGAAAGTTGCCAAGGCAATTTCTTTTTGATCCATTGTGGTTTCAATCTTAGAAACTAGCTGATGTAAAGCAGTTTCAGTATATTTGCCGTATTGATAGGCAAATTGAAGAGCATGCAAGGGACTGTTACTACCCAAGTAATCTATAATATGTCCATCAATGATTTTCTCCATAATTTTAAGAAAGAATGAAGAAAGACTGAAAGGTCTGTAAGACTTGGCTTGGTTATAGGTGTCCTTGCCAGGTTTAGGAATGAAAACAATCCTAGTCTTCTGCCTTATCTTTGGTATGTAACCCAGTGCTAAGCTAGCTCTTGTTTCACTCTTACATGCATGTTAAAATATATGTCATTTAAAAATCTGAGCTTTCCAACAAATTTTCTCTTTTTATATTCATAAATAACATAAATAAAATCATAATGGTTCACAAAATGCGCACGTTACTGAAATTTAATTTGAAATCAAACTAATAAATCAAATAATTTCAACCTAGTAGCATAATGCAAAAATCAAGCTTCAGTAGCATAATGAATTAAAGAGTGCAGAAAGCAAAACTAGAAAATTGGGGTTTCACCACTAAATGAGATGATAGTCAAAACAAAGTGCCTCTCACTGAGCGGCATTCACCTATATTTTATATGACATTTTGATAAAATGATTCATAGTTCCAAATGCCTTCGTTTTAGGATTTGTCGAAAGCAAAATGGGACTTATTACTTAATTATTCGGGAGAGAATAAATGTCACAAACTACCCGATCGAGATGATCCCACAGATTCTCAATTGGGATTAAGTCAGGTTAGTTAGCTGACTAATAGAGAAAGTTAAACAAACCATTAAAAATCGCTAGATGTGAAACAAAAAAACAAATTCTACGAAAACATAATCCAGATCATAATGGTCCTTGCCTTGACCATTCTGGTAATGTTTGCAAGGTGTTTTCTTTTATAGGTTTCACGTCTTATATGTCAATGTCCCTCAACTGGATAGACATGATTCATTGGAAAATGAAACCTTTCTCCAAACAGCAGACAGCCAGTTGTGGTACTCGCATGAAAATTCCAGCGTTCGACGCCAGTGATCAGCAGACATCACAGGTGCCGGAACCAGACGTTTGCTTTGGAAGTCCAGATGTAGTATTTTTTGAGACTCTGTTGGTCACTACTTAGTTCATCTGTTCTAGCAGGTGCGCAGTGGCAGCGCTTCCATTCGGCTGAATGCATCTAGCAGCCGTCGTTCACCTCTGTCATCTACAGACCGTGGTACCCTACATTTGTCCTATCGAAGATTTTGCACAGTTCCATCTTACTTTGTTTTGTTTACTTGTACCATGACAACACGAGAGGATTCCAGAAACATAGTCATTTTGGAAAGGCTTCCACACTTGTTCAAAAAATGAATGCTTGACCTTTTGGACATAGCATAAATCACTTCTTTCTGTTTAAAAAAAAAAACTTTGCAATGTTTTCCAAAGCTCTCACACACTTTTTATATACGTTCAACTGTACTGAGCTACCACCAGCATCCTGGGATTAGTTATTTAACCTCGAATCGAAAGTAAGCATTGGCCACATCAATATGGTTGAATTGTGTATAGATAGTTCATTTTTTAAGAAACATTAATGCAACTGTATAATCACAATTACATGTTTCAAAAGCCCTCACAAACTTTTTATATACTTTCAACTATACTGAGCTACCACCAGGCTTCTGCGATTAGTTATTTAACCTCGAATCGAAAGCACGCGGTAGCCACATTAATATGGTTGAATTGTGTATAGATTGTTTATTCATATAGGAAACATTAATATAACTGTACATAATTACATGTTAACAATTTTTATTCATTTTAATTAACACTCAATTTGTAATATTGAATCTAATAATCAGCTCGTTCAGCATATAGTTTTTAAATGTGTTGAAAATTTTGTATTTTGAAGAGTAGTAAGTAATTGCTACAACTTATTAACATAAGTGTAGTGGTTAAAAACACAAATTCAAACTTATAGTTAATCTATGTATTATTACATATAAAGTAAATTAGTATGTTTTTTTTAAGTTATAAACTAGAATAACTTAAACTTAAGTCCATCTAATAAATAAAAATGTATAGAAATTTATTAACACTAAACAAACATTTTAATTGATATTCAACACAAAATAACGTATATTAAGTGAATGGTAGTGACTGTAATTAATATAGAGAAATTATTTCAAAACTAAGTACAAATTGCATTGAAGTTGCATGTTTTGTTAATTTTTCTATTTTTGCTAAAAAATGTTCCTAATTTAAATGTACTTTTTAGTCATAAATATGTCATAAATATCATAAAATAATAAAATAAAAAAACATAGTCATTAATATGCAACTATTTTTAGAGAAAAATTTATGAATATCATCACATGAATTATAAATATGTTTCTGAAATCTGAAATGCTGTCTTATAAATTTTAAATTTTGACGCTTAAAATAATTTAATTCCTCTAATTATAAATCATTTATTAAATTTAATTGAAAAATTTTGCGTATTCAGAAGAACATGTGGGTCTATCGAAACAAAAATTTTGGTAAACTAAAGTTTAGAAAATTAATTTATTTTTATAACATATTATACTTGAATAAGTTTATCTGAAATATTTTTTCTATTAAATATACAAGGTAGGTATAATATTTTTTAGTTTCAACTGTAATTTTTAATAAAGTTAAGAAATATTTGAATTTAAATACTAAATATATGGAAGTCAAAAATGAAGCAGCACATATCACATACTGAGTTTTATATAGACATTTCCCTCACCATTCAAATTATTCAATATTTTAAAATCTATAACTCTTTTTACTTCATCAACATTCTGAATTACTTAGAAAAATTACTTTATATCAAAAAGTCTTAAAAGCTTTTAACTTTTACGCATTTTTTAACTTAAAAACATAAAATTTCATAAAACTTTTTACGGACTTACTTGCAAATGTAAGTAATACAGAAATATAGAAGTAAACAAAGTACGCTTATTTAACAATTTAAGCCTATTTTTTAAGTTATTCTTCTGAAATAATAATCTATTTAAACATTTGTCAAGAACAAATTAAACAAACGATTACTTTCAGTTTTTGAAAGTTTTTCTTAGCATTATGAATTCAAAGAAAAAACTTGACTTTCTAATCAGATTAAAAATTGCTTCAATGATCTTTTGCAAAATTAATACGTTATTACATCAAATATTTTTAAAAATTAAAGTATTCCCTAATCACTAGAAAATTAAAACTTACGAATAATTATTTATTTTACTTAAATTAATAATACTTGAAATATAATAGTGCAAAATAAATTTAAATGAAATAAAAGAATTAAGTAATAAATGCAATGAAAACTAAGAAACGTAAGAAAGATGCCTAAGATGCGTAAGTTAACGTAAGAAAATAAACTAGAAGTTTATTTTCTTACGAGTATATTACTTATTTAAAAACATACACATGAAAAGATGTACAAAATAAAAAAATGTTTAATTAAAATCAATATTAATGTTCAAATACACTTTTGAAATTTAATTAATACTTGAAAAAATATTAGTCTAATGTACGCAATAATGTATAAAGAATTTTTCTTATAAATAAGTCATCATCCACTCCTTGATTAATGATAATCAATAATGATGTTGAATCGGAAAAGTAAAAAAAAGAAAAAGAAAATACTGGAAAAATAAGAAATAAAATTCAAATTGTTAAAAATGTTCTGCACTGAATTATAAATACAATTAATATGAAAATATATCTTACAATAAAATATTTCTAATAAACATGTTTTGTGTTTGTATAAATATATTTAAATTGGAAGCATATTTTCGAAATCTCTGAAAGTAAGTATAACTATCAAATCTATATGAATCCATTTAGTGTATTCTTACTGTTAAGTTTTGAGAAAGTTTTTTGGTAAAATTATTTCGCTTGTATAATTTACTTGACTTCATAATATTAGTATCTGATATTTTATTTATAATATGCAATATTCTCATGAAAAATATAATTTTTGTGTAATTGTTTATGCATGTGGTTAAATATAGTATTATTATTTTAAAAAAAGGATTATATATATTTTAAAAACATAACATTATTATGTTATTGAATCCATCAATGGAGACATTCTATTAGTGATATCTATGATGTGGTCATTTGTTACTGTTATATAATTGTGAAATAATATACACTCTGTTGGTAAAATGTAAATAATTCATTCTTTTAAACATATTAATTATGCTATGTACTTAATTTCTAGGTTTCTCTATGCAGGAAACATTTATATTTTGATATCTATGGTTAATTTGTTTTATACAAAGTTTATATACATAATAGAAATTTACTGAAAGAGTTATTAATATTTAATCTTCTTTTTATTGTTACCCTAAGTATACATTTTATACACATTATATATGTAAATCAACCAATGAAGAATCCTCTGAAGGCAAACAGCCTTCTTGACATGAAAATATTTAATAAATAATAATTTTATGATTTTATAATATATTATTGATAATCTATTAATAAGTAATAATTTAATGACTTTTTTGCACAATGTAATATGTCAGGGAATATTTCGCTTTAAATTAGGTTAATATGCTAAATTAATCGTAATGAATTTTAATGATAACAGTGTCTTATAATTCATATGTGAAAAAATTAAAGTAAACTTCAAATTTTTCTTTAACATCTGTTTCATTGTAGCATTACTTATAACATCAGATCAATACCTCCAATTGTTAAATGAAATTTATTTTGTTTGAAAGTTTGTTTTACGCTATTTAAATAGCAATATTTACTCCAAAAAGTTGCCCATGCATAAGAAAGATGATAAAATTATTTTAAAGTTGTTTGTAAAACTCTTGTTATTGAAATATATTATTTAAATCTACATGTTTTAGAAAACAAAGCAAAACATAAATGTATAAAATTATTACAAAATGCAAAGCACTGAGAAGTATAACGTTTATATTTAAACACATCTTCGTACCTCTTGGGATTAGAATCTTCATTCACTTCGATAAAAGTCTTTTGTAGTTCACTTCGCAAAACAGCCATATAAAGTTGAAGTTATGTTAAACTACTTTCTTTGTTGTTAACTTCTTTCTGAAGTTGAAATTTTTAAAAGAATTCAGTACTCCTTATTTATAGTATTTCTCAAAATATTTAACTTGATATAAATGTTGTATTCAATTCAATAAATTTAAAATATTTTTTTAATAATAGCTTTTAGGAATTGTCATACCTATAATTTCATAAAGAATCTCAATAACATTTCAGAATAAAGAAACTGAAATACGTATCTGCAATTTCTTCAATATATCATCGCTAAATATTCAAAAAATAAATAACATAATTAAAGGGAACATACTATAAGGGATAGCAATCATTATTACATTTCATTTGGTATCTAATCTATTTAATTATAATTTTGATAAAAGAATATGCATATAAAAAATAGGTGCAATTTATGTTTCAATACGCTTAGTTATTGAATTGAACTCATATAGAAATCATTTTCTAAATGAGTGAGAAAAATATAATGAAGATGAAATTTACTTTAGATTGTTCGAGTAAAGTGGATGCCAAATTAAATGCAAACCTTTCATGATTTAGTCTAATCATGAAATGTTTTTATGATGAGCAAGCGTTAAATTTCATTATAACAGGTTAATCAATAATTAATAATTTAAGAATATATATCTTTGAAATTATAATATGATTTAATTTAATTTTCCAAAAATAGTCTTAATTCAAAATTTAATTTCTTGTTTGAGATTTAGAGTGATTTTAAAAAAGACCTATTTCATTTACACAATTATTCATGCTCATGTTACTATAAATGTAATGTTTCCATTTACAAAGTATAAAAATGTTAAAAACTCACTGTATATTAGAAAAGCATGCAGCTTATCAAATTTTAGACTTTATAAATCTAATTTAATCCAGTGATAATAAATTGATTTTGTATCACTTATTTATTATTATAAACTTTAATAGCTTTGATTTAAAAGGAAATAAATTCTTGAAATTAAAGTTAATGTTGAAATTTTAATTATAATTGCATTGTTGCGTGTTATGCAAAAATTTTAATTTCATAATTCCTTAAATTAATTAAAAAATTATTAAATAATATTGAATTAAATTACATTGCAATAACTTATTCACATAAAAGTTTTTACTGTACAATAAACACGTACTAATTTTACGTTGATGATATAACAAAAATAGAAAATGCTTAATCAAATGGAATTAATTTTAAAGTTAAATAAATCGTATTTTTGAACAAGAAATTATATCCTGATATGTTCTAAATTTATGGTGCTGAGAAATATAGTAAGGCTGCTAAATTCAATTTCAAAAATACGTCTAGAAATTTGTGTGTTTTTTACGAACAATTTTTAATTAAAACTAAAAAATTGCCTTTAAATTAGTATAAGAGCTCCTAAATATGTATTGAATTCACTAACTATTTTATTTAACACCATTTAGTTATTAGTAAGAAATTTATGCTTCAAACATTTTAACAAAGAATAAGATCAGTTTTTTAAAACGTTAAATTTCAGAAATCTGTTGCGTTTAATTGTTTTGATCATTGTGTATAAGAGAATCGAGCTTTTTTATGTAAAATAAATTAATTTTTTAACAAATTTTATTTTGTCGATTAAGTTTACCTTCATAATTTTTAAAGTAAAAATGAGAGAAGAAACTAAATACTTTTGTAGATTTAAATTTTCTATTTCAAGTTTTAGTTTATTTTAGGTTCAAATCATTCAATTTTTAACCTACTAGTGAAACAGGATATGTTGTGTACTTCTGAACATTACAAAGATTCATTTTGTTAATTTTATGTTTATTCAAAATTTTGAAATAGTGAGATTGAATGTTTTATTTTTTTTGTATAGTATATTAAAATTTTTTAACGATTTATTTATTCTTTCAAGGATTTTGAATTTAACTGTTCATTACATATATCAATAATTTCAAAAGCTTTGTTTTGCATGTACTGTGATATGCTTAAAGTAATGCCTTTTAGAAATTATTTTTCAGTACTAGAATCAATAGACTAAAATAAGATTTTAAGCAATATCTGATACTAAGCTCAAATTATATCTAAAGTATTTTTATTGAAAATTACCCTAATTTCTTGTATTTTATAAAATTAATAATATTAGCCTTTTATTAAGTACAAAAAGTATTTCTTCACTGTATCATATACTTTCTCAAACTATTTTATATTCCATATTTTACAATTTTTTTTGCTAACAATTTTTCGTATCAAATGCATAAATTGTTAAACATGCATTTTATGAAATAGATGGTAAAAATCACTAACATTCGAATGGAGAAATTTGGTTACAAAAAAAATAGTAACATGCAATTCCCAACAAAATACAGAGAACATTTTGGATGTAATATTTATTATTTAGACCAGAAAATTAAAACATTTTTCCTACAAAAAAGAAAAGCAAAGCATTTTTGCTTTAATTAGTCTTACACTAACTGAATACAGATTACTTACTGTGATAATTCTTTTCTAAATATAGTTAATTCCACATTGTCCAAGGAAATTACATGCTTTTCAGTTTACCTGTAATGTCTAAATTCAAAAAAAAAAAAAAATAATGAAGGAAATTTTTTGACGCAGAAATACTTAATTTATCTCTAAAAAGCTATGTTATACATCAAAAAAAAAAAGAATTACATTATTTCTAAAGTAATAAATATGCTCTCGTTTTTATTGTTCGCATAAATTATCCAAATTTAATTTTATTTAACTTTTCCTTTTTATAACATTATAAGTTACCCATGCCATTAGATTATCCCCATAAGCTGCATCTTCCAGATTCGAGAAGATAATTATTAATTAATATATAAAGAATATATTTAAAATTCATAATTTTTAAATAATTAAGTACTCAAATATATTTATAGAATTTAACAATTCGTTCCCTCTCATGAATTTGATTTCATACTTCCCTTTTCATTCCCTATCATAAATGTTTCTAAAATAAAAATTATGCTCTTTTTATAAATTATTTGGTTTTAATTTGTTTAATTTTTCTCGTGTATATTCCCGAAATGTTTCAATATTATCAATGTTTTTAAATACATATATATAATTTAAAATTTGTGTTACCCAAAATATTTACATGGAATATATATTTCCCATTATTATTCACTTGCAAGCATTTTGGTATAAATGATATACTTGCTTTATTTTATTTAACATAATAATAAGAATTTAGAAAACAAAAATGTTACATACTTTTTTGTAGTACATATTCTATAAAGAATATTTTTGATTCATTATTTCTTTTCCATTCTTTAATTAGATATCATTTGGTTTATTTATTCAGTAAACCATTTAATATTTTTAGGAACAATGTTTTCACAGTTATGCAAAAAAAGTAAATACATAAAAATCTTACTATATGTAAAAGATTATACATTTTCAAAGTGTGATCATTTTAATACATTTATCAATCTATTTTTTTCAAATATTATTTTTGGAATCAATTACCATGATAAAGTTAAATTGGATTCTATAATGTTGGAGGTTGCAGTATATTCATTTTTAAAAATCGTCGTTGAATTTTGTGTGAAAATTTATGTGAGTCAAAATTTTGATAATGTTTTACAAGTAAACAGCTCTTAGTCATTCATCTGTCTCAAATTGTTTTCTTGAAGTATTTTCAAATACTGTGGTATTCACAGAAACATAAGCATACAAAAATAAATAAATTTGAGCAAATTATTAAAAAATTTGATTATTTAAAATTAAACTTTGAAACGCATCTCTATTGAATACCCATGCCAATAAAATGAATATTCAGTAATAGTTAAGAAAAATCTTATTTCACTAAAGAAATATCTTGCATGCATGCTACGGATTTCATGGTAGAAGTTTTCCTTTTCCGATGACACTGTTACAGAATTTAGTGTTCGACAAGTGCAACATTTTTCCTTTTATATGGTTTATTTATGATTATAAATAAATGTTTTTAACATTTAATGTAGTAATTAGTTATCCTACTTTTAGTTTATTCACATCAATATTTACTTAAAATAATTTTTAATCCTTTAAGAGTGTTCGAGATTTATTTAGAAAAAAATGAAAATTTTCTCCTTTTCCATTTGACTAGAAATTTACACCACATTTTTGAGTGTGTGCGTACATGCACAATAAATATAAATATATGCATATATGCATTAATTTATTTTATAATTTATGTAAAGAAAAGATTAAAGATTATATTAAAAATATGCAACAAGATTAAGGGTTTTAAAACTCAGTTGCTATAATTCTCTACTATATCCGAATAAAATTGTAAATTTAAAAATGGAAAGAAATAAACAAAATTTTATAAAACAGAAATCCTAGGACTTATTTAGGAGAATTTAAAAGTTATTGACTTTATATTGTCTAAAATACGAGTTAGATTGTATATTTTAATAAATGCCTCTTTGAGCATGCAGCAATTAAAATTATTATAATTTAATCAAATTTTTTACTGTTAATAGAGTCAATTTAAAATATTTTTACCAATTCTAAAATAGAATTAGTACTTAAACACAATTACTATTCATTGTAAATTATCTACATTAAACTTATTTTCACGATAGATTTACAATAAATTATCAACGAGTTAACGAAGAGCTGATCTCATTAGTGATGAAATCCTCTTAATTACAGATTTCAGAAGCAAATGCTTTCCAAATAAGTAGTCTCCCCTTTGGCACCGACAATATTTTGAATTTAAGTAGAAATTCTGTTTGTAACGAAAGCTATGTTGTGGCATTTAATTGTATAATCTGTAACAACATATTATCGAAGGGATTAATTAACTGATCATTTTTGCTTATGGGATTTTATCCAAATTTAAAAAAAATAAATAGAAATAAATTATACGATTATATTATTTGACAACGCAGAGTGTCTAATAATTGAAAGACGCTGTCAGTCATTTCATCACTCTCTCTGCCTAAATTCACACTATCTTTGAAGTCACCATGGCAGCGGTTTTCATACATAATTTTCCTTAATCACATATCGAAAGGCAGAAAACCTAAAGACTCAGTAATATATTTTTATGTAGCATCATCAAATAATTTATTCAACCTTCAAATATTTACTGCATGTTTTGTTATCAAATTACTTTTATAATTAAACTTGGATTTATTTTTTAAGCATTCCAGCAAATCTGTATCATTTTGTACATGTATATATAAATAACAACTGTATTGTGTATAACTTATATATAAATAATGCTGATTACTATAAGTCTTCATTAAATATTTTTTTAATAATTAATACATTTCTGTTGATTATACGATTGAATTTCTTTGAATCAAATAATTTACTGCTTGTATTTTAGGGTCTGAACTATGATCTTTAAACTTTCATGATACTTGCCAGTATATATATATATATATATATATATATATATATATATATATATATATATATATATATATATATATATATATATATATATATATATATATATATATATATATATATATATATATATATATATATATATATATATATATATATATATATATATTCTTTTATTTTTTACAACCATATTAATAAATTAATTTCAATCAATACAATTTTGTCAATCTCGAAATTTTAATATAAAAATGCTACGCAGTGAATATATTATAAGTATATAAATGGTTTCAGATTTACCAATCTTTTAATCGTGATAGTAAAAATATTTTAATAGAATCTTATAAAAGCAGGAGAAAATAATTTATCTTATGCAGTGTGGAGATTTTTCGAGATGCAAACACTTTAACGCATTTAACAATCTCTTATAGGACCCGGTATTTAGTAACGGTTCATTAATCACTACACCCATATTTTCGAGGAAAATTTTCCTTAGACAGACCTAAACTCGTATTTAATTATTTTCCCATACCCATCTTGGCGCATATAATGCTTAAGTTTGGGCAAACCTTGCATACTCTTATCAGCGTTTCTAAGTATTCTGATAGTGGTTAACAATGTTAGCCACGAGGGACATAGACCGAATAAAGTGAATTTCCATGGCGCTTTGCCAGACTTGCTATATAAAGGTGCTTAGATGGGCTATTTTACGACCCCAGATGATGGGCCATAAGCTGCGCCATCTGTAATGTTTTCTGCTATCAAAAACTGATAGAGTCAGAATCCAATTACGGGAACATATGGTTTCCAAAGCTGTGAATTTCAGAAAGAAGGATCCGAAAAGAAAAGGATTTAGATGGAGTAGTGAAGTCATTAATTAAATAGAACCTCACGTAGTAAGATAAACACTTAAACATTCATTTGATTGTCATTTAAGTTTACATTTCAAGGAAATATTTCTATAGGAAATGAAAATGAAATATTTTTTAATCACGTTATATTCATTGGTTGGATTATCTGATAGATTATTAGTTGAAAAAATAGCAAAGTAAATACTGATTTTTTGCTTTGCAACAATTTTGGAGTAAAAGTAAATGTACATGAACTGATTAATTTATCTATAATTTTTAAAAAACACATTCTTCTAAATATCCAAAAGGTTTAAACACATATTTTTGACTTTATATATATA
>JAJQOW010000571.1:0-55000 GCA_037975125.1 Latrodectus hesperus
ATAAATAAGCATCCAGTTAAGGTTAAAATAAGAGCTGATGTAAGAATGTATAAAAATATTTCTTTTTATAAATGCAACATTTCAATAATAGCAATTTTTGTTTTTCCTGAAAAACTTTAATTTTCAGTATGAAGCAATTAAATATAAGTTATTCCCTCAACAAACAGTTTTCCTGTGAAAAATTTTGAACTTATATATTTTAATAAATATATTTCTTTCAGTATAAAAATACTAATCTTTTGTTATTTACATTTGTTTTTAGAATTTTCATCTGTTCTAAGTAAATTTTAAAATTATTCGATTGTAATTTTCAAAGTTTAATTAAAATAAATTAGTCGTGATAATATAATTTCTATTTTTCAACCAAATCATCAACTTAATTTTTTGTTTTAATTTAGTAAGATTTTCCAATTATATAAATGAATTTTTATAATTAACTAGCAAATAATTTTTAAAGAATCGCAAAGTGGGAGGATTAATCAATTACAAAGAGATTTTTCTTAATTTGCTTAGAAATATACAATTACTTTTAACAAAAATCAAATTAAATTTCTTATATTTTTCTATTATTAAACATTGATGAAACAATTATAGCAAAATTTTTTGATACCTAATAGATAGTTATTTATTTTATAAATGACGTTTATTTGTTTATATTTTTATGAATTAGATAAACAAGATTTTCTAAAATAAAAATTGCACTAACTCACATATGTTGCTTCAGTTTCCTGAATCTTAATTTATGGATAAATAAAGTAGCTTTGCAATTAAAACTGTATTAATACTTTTTAAGTGAATATGATCACCATTCATAAAGTAACTTTTACAGTAACACAGAAATTCATTAAATATCAAAAAATGTAAAACTGTTTTACCAATAATCTAAATGTTATGTTGTTTTAATGTAAAATATTAAGTAAAATGTAATGTTTAATACAAAATACAGGAACTAAAATACATATATTTTATTTACATCAAACTGTAATTTAAAAAATACACATGATGGTATAAATAAAGATAAAAAGTAAAAATTGACTTAATTAAAATAATTTTTTCATTTCGAAATTCAAAATTAAAACGAATAAACTACCTTTATAATGTTCCAACCAAAACATTATCACTATACGCATAAAATTAATTGTATTGTAAAAAAATATAAAACAAATTGTTCCCAAATTTTAAATTCTATATATTTATATTCTATATATTCATAGTAAAATATAGTGAAATCAAAACATGGTAAAATAAAAAGTACATATATTTTTATATGGAATCATAATCAAAAATGCACATAATAATAAAAAAACAATGAAAGTATACTAATAGTTTTGATATAGGGTTTTTATACAAAATATTTAAACTATTAATAAGTATATTAATAGTTTAAATATTTTGTTTAAAAACTTGGAAACCAAAAAAATACATTTGTATTTAATGAGGTTTAAATATATTTGTTCATTCTATATCAAAATACTTTTTCAGTTAAAAAAATTTCATTTTATACAATTTTATTCAACTATGTAAATTATTTTGATATAGAATAAACATATTTATTTCAGACTTATTAATTATTAAAAAAATACAAAATAATTTTGCTAGTAAAACTCTAAAATCCATATTTTAATACAAAATACTGTGAAATAAAACAATTAATGAATTTAAGAAGTACTCATATTTACATAAAAAATTAGCATGATGTAAAACAAAAGTAGCAACAAAAAATCTAATAATATACAGTCTTTAATCCCTTAGAATAATTAAAATAAATTGATATTTTGTAACATATGAAAACGATTTTGAATTAAAAGTATCACATTTATTTTCCTAGAAGTATATATTTTTACAAGTTATCACAAAGTGGTTTGAAAATAGTTACAGAAGTGAAAATTTTATATTCTTGTTATGCCAAATGTAATTTATTATATATGTACACAGATTATGAGAACCTTTTTTAATCTCTCTTTTTAAACCGAAACACAGCTTAACCCTTAATTAGGGGCTCTATGCTTTTACCTAAATTGTCAAAGGGCCATTTTAGTATAGAGTCATATAACACTCGTGAGAAGATGAAACTCTCTAAGATAAAGTCCCTGTAAAGTACTCAGTCTGGATAGGCTGACTTATAGGTAGACAAGAGCCAGGCGTCTCTCTGTGATCTTGATTCTTTCTCAGACCCCTCGTTTCGTCTCTGGGACCTGTTTCAGAGAAATATCAGGAACACCAAAGGTATGTCGAAGCTCTCCTCCTTCCCCACAAGTGCCTGCTATTTATACTAATCTTTACCCCAACATCTGGCCTACAGTAATCTCCAGATCCATCTTTTAATGTCACTTTTTGACCTCTATTTCCAGCCACTCCACCGATTCTAATCAGAACGAGTGAAGAGGCAATAAATTCTTCGAAAGCACATGGTCCATTCAGCAAGTGATTCCAGTTAAATTCGAGAATTACATTTGTCATTAAGGACTTAATTGCCCATCACGAATCCTGTTTGCCGTTCCCACATCATATTCCAATCAGAACTAATTGACTGCTTTGGCGTACTATGTTGTTCTTATATAATATAACACATCTTAATTAATTTGCTTAAATGCAGCTCATTATGAATAATGAACGAATGTTTTTTTTATTTTTTAACAGGTACTTACATTAAAGAGTAAAATTCTATATTTAAAATACAAAAAGTTCTAGAAAATTATCAGAATTGAGTGTTATTAATTATTTTCAAATATCTTTTCCTGTTTCCGAAAATCATCCCCCAATCATACCATTTTAAATTTTAAATACGAATTGAAAATATACATTTTTATTTACGTGAACAATTTCCCCTAATTTTGTTTTCTCATTTTCAGAACAGCAATTTATGTGATTATATAACTACCTAATTTTTAATGGTAAAAATATTTTTGAAGGGAAAAAAATTGTTAAAGTAAAAAATATTTAATTACTTTTAGAAATATTTTTTTAAAAATTATCTTTAAAATTAAAATATAGTAAAAAAAAATTCATTCACTTTTTGTTCAAGCCAATAGATTATTTTTGGAAACAATGATCAGATTTAAAAAATTTAATTAAAATTAATTAAAAGTTAAAAAAATAATAAGAAAAATAAGTCAATAAATATGGAATAATATATAACAAAAATATCAGGCTCTTTTTTCTTACAGTTGGCAAAAAAAGTATTAGAACAATGAGAAATTTGTAGTTTTCAAGCTCAGAAAATCAAGTAAATCGTATAATCAGTTTATAAATGATAACATTTTCTTAGAAAATTATAACTAGGTAAAAAATAAAGTTTAAAAATAATTACAATATTATTAAAATAAAAATAACAAAATTTGTATAGCAAAAAAAGTATTAGAATAGAAGCAGAAACATGCAAATTACAACGCTGGTGACGTCATTAAACTTTCAAGGTTAATTTCCAACCGTATGAATGTCAAGAGCGCTTGTCTCATTCGCTGCTAATTTGTAGAAATTCAGTTTACGTGGACTTTTCCTGCCATGGCACCCAAAATAAAAGAGATTTCACTTGCAAAGAGAGAACAAATCTTTCACCTGCACAATAGTGGCAAAACATTTCGAGAAATTTCCAGTAAGTTGAATGTTTCACTTTGCGCAATTCACAACATTTTAAAAAAGAAAAAAGAAATTGGGGTTGAAAAAAGAAATTGTACGACAAATGGTTAAAGATGCCCTACAGTATCCGACAGGAAGTGCAAGGATGTTGCCCACAAATATTGAATCAATCTCTGGAAATGTTGTAACACCAACAGTTAAAAATGTATAGCATAATGCTGGTATAAAAGGAAGAGGGCCAAGGAAAAAGCGTTTTATTTCAGAAATCAATGGAAAGGAACGCCTAGAATTTGTCAAAATTTATAAAAATAAATCATTAGATTTCTGGAAAAACGTTATTTTCTCCAACGAGAGTAAAGTTGACATTTTCAAACCTAAAAACGTGCTCACAGTTTGGAGAAGAAAAGAAGCTGCTTTTCAGGCTCAAAATTAACAGAAAACTATAAAGCACAGAGGAGGGAATGTCATGGTCTAAGGCTGTATGGCTTACAATGGAAATGGAAATCTCCATTTCATTGATAATAAAATGACAGCTTTGTCATATATTGAGGTGTTACGAGATAACTTGGAAGATTAGTGCAAAGAAATTAGCTTTAGGGAAGATATTCATTTTTCAACAAGACAAGACTCCAAAGATACTGCCAACAAAACCAAAGAATGGCTATTATATAATGCTCCACGAAGATTGGTAACTCCTCCACAGTCCCCAGACCTAAATCCTATAGAACATATGTGGCATCTATTGGATAAAAAAGTGAGAAAATTCCCAATAACAAGTAAGGCAAGCTTTGCAAGATGCATGGACCAGCATGTCATCAAACGTCACCAAAAATTTGGTGGAATCTAAGCCAAGACGTCTGGATGCAGTAATTTCAGCAAAAAAACTACATACTAAATATTAGTATCACGTTTGAATTTTTAGTTATTTTATTTTATGTATGATTCAATATTGAAGTCCGATGTTCTATTACTTTTTTTGCAATGCAAATCTCCTTTTATTTTAATTTTTTAAATTCTATTGATTTTAAATATTTGTTTCTTACTCCATGAGTAATTATGTAAAAGTATTACATAATATAAATACTATGTGACAAATATTTCATTTTATTACCTTGATAACTTAAAATTTACTACTGTTCTAATACTTTTTTTGCCTACTGTATATTAAAAAGTGACATGTTTAAAACAGAAGTATAACCATTCAATAAATGTGCTACGATTATTGATTTTCCCAACTCATTTATTTTATTAACAAAAACGAAACAAATGATCTTTCTTTCTTTCTTCATTTCATAATAGAAATTCATTATGTACCCTCTCCAGCCAACACCCTCTCCTAAAATACATGCATCTCTAGGGGGTGTTGCTTCAGCCCAAAGAGATTTTCTAATTCCCAAGAATCAATCTTCTATTTTCCAGTTAAACCAGCATCTCATTTCTTTTTTCCTACCCATCCTTCCTATCATGGAAAGAGATTTCCCAAATCCTGACACAATCTCCTAATTCGTCCGTCTGTATCGATATGTCGATGACATTGTTACTTGTACTCGCTCTGTTATTGGCTCTTCTGTGCTTGTTACACTCAATCAAGTACACTTATTACTTTGTAACAACCACGTACTCACGTACTTGCTTATTACTTTGTAACAAGCACGTACTCACGTACATGCTTGTTACTTTGTAACAAGCACGTACTCACGTACTCGCTCTGTCTTAAAAACTGGTCAAGTACATTGTACCTGCAACTGTCTGAGGATACTCGAAATCGCGCTGACTTTGTTACTGGAAGTACTGAGTATTTGGAAGAAAAAGTACTGATTACAGGTTGTTACATTCAAATACTGATTAAAAATACTTGGTACAGGTATTTCTTCCCATCCCTATTGGATACACGTCTCGATCACCTCTTGTTCGCATTACCGGCACTTTGAACAGCAACCGTTACATTTCCGATGTGTTAAGGCCCGTGGCTCTGCCCTATCTTCGAGGGCTCCCTAATGCTTTGTTTCAACAGGATAATGCACGACCACATGTTGTCCGTACTGTTCTGAACTTCCTTGATAAAGAACAGGTTCGACTGTTACCCTGGCCTGCACGTTCTCCTGATCTGTCACCAATTGAAAACGTGTGATCAATGGTTGCCGAGCGTTTGGCACACCATCACTCACCATCCACTACTGTCGATGAACAGTGGCATAGTGTTGAAGCTGCATGGACTGAGTTCCCCGTACATGCCAGATAATCTCTGTTTGACTCCATGCCCAGGCTGATAAATGCTGTTATTGCATCCAGAGGTGGATGCTCTGGGTACTGATTTCTCAAGATCCATACATCCTGATTTCCTGTAAATCTAATCACTTGTTCTTTCCACTATAATGTATGTGTCCAATAAATATCGTTCTGTTATTTGCATTCCTTCTTGGTGTAGCAATTTTAATGGCCAGTAGTGTATATATATATATATATATAGTAGTGTATATATATATATATATATATATATATATATATATATATATATATATATATATATATATATAAACTCCATGGCGTGACATGCCTATGTAGGCCCATAACTGTTTTCATGACCGAGGGCCCTGGGGTGCGAAGCATATGTCCCAGTTAGGTGGTCAGCCGAAACCCCCAGTGTTTAGTTCCCAAGCATGCCTGGTACTCAGTTAAACGACCCACTGAAGGGATGAAAGGTTGAGTCAACCTTGTTCAGCCCGAGGATCGAACCTCGGACCTGTGTCATGGGAGCGTGAAACGCTGCCACTAAGCCACTGGCCTTTATATATATATATATATATATATATATATATATATATATATATATATATATATATATATATATATATATATATATTTAATGCAAAATCGATATCCTAAACAGGCATCTTTCGCAAAACTTTCACAATATCATCATGAAGAATGGTACAATATTCCTTTAAACATTATTCAGCACTTGTATAAATTTATGCCCAGGTGAAACCAAGCTGTATTAGAAACAAAGGCTGTCTTACAACATGCTGAGATAAAGTATTATTAAAATTAATGGAAATATCTTATAATTATAGCATACTTTATATAAAAAGGTGCTTCCATTATTTTGTTAAATACCTGTATGTGTATAAATATAATGTTTACATAGTAAAATAAAAGAGACTTAATAATGCATTCTCACAGGTAAGGATATGCAAAATATTTATTTTTGTTAGCGTTGCGAACATCACTTACTGTTTTCAAAATATAAAAATGTTTGAAATAAAAGGCATTTTACAATTTTTAATTTAATTTTTCCCCTTTCATTATTAAAACAAAAATAGGCCTAAGAATCAAGTGAATATTTATCTTTAATCAGATGCTCAAAATGAGACACCTGCTTAAGCTTAATCATTTTGTAAAGTCCATTGGGAAAACTAAAGTTAGAAAAATAATTTTCAACCACTACAAACATATATGAAGTATTTGGCACAGAATCTTTCAAACTGATGATCACTAATACTAATTTTCAGCTAACATATTGGATTATGCAGAAGTTTAAAATCATTGTTGCAAAACTCGCTTTAAAAATATATTCACATCCGAATTCAATTTTAACCAAAAAACGAATAGCTTCTGTCAAACCAAACAAGTTAAAAAAGCAAGCAAAAGTACAAAATAGGGTTTTTACATAAATGGTGTGAAAGTACATATTGTTTAGTATCAGAATATCTAATGAGGGCAAAAACATCAATAACTTGAAAAATATTAGTAATTTCACAAAAATATTCAGTTTTAAATTGTTTCAATTCTTCTCCATAATTTCTTAAACATAAAAATTCAATAACGAAACCTCAAGTTTAACAATTAACAAAATATGTAATTCAGTTTTGATATAATTCGGAAAGTTTAAAAAAAATGCTCATTTTTCTTAACTATAAAATAATTCATAGCATAAATTATCACGACTAAGAAATAAGCTTATAAAATGTTAAATATCTTGAATTTTTAAAATCACGATTTTTTCTTTCAAATAAGAAATAAGATTTTGAATTGGTAATCATGTTCAGTAGAATAAAAAAAACTCTTGTTTATCAACACAATTTATAAAATAAACGTGCGAATTAGTATAGAACCATCGACCTAGTATTTTGTTGTTACTTATGACATTTGGACAAGCCAAGCTCGCTGTGCCGTTGGCTATGCGAATTTAGGTCCATGGGTGCGTCTTTCGTTTAACCAGAGCACCACGAAAGTGAAAGTACGACCTTCCTCTAAGTACCCCTCCGATAGATGGCGCCAGCAGAGGATTCACTCCGACAATTTAAACAATGATCTGGAGAGGGAGGAATTTTTCTTCAGGCCTTTCTACCCATGGTAACTGCTCAACGACCGACCACAGCACTTTCGATTCCACAAATTTAACGAGTTTGTATATCGCATGTACTAGGTGGGTATTTGCCAGCATTGGGAATCGAACCCCGACTTTCCGGACGGAACAAGGTTTTGTAAAACACACAACAATATTTATTATTTTATTTGTTATCAAAATCATTCAACTCATATTGATAATTTTTTATACATATACAAAAAAAAAAAAAACAGATACTCACTTAAATCTCGTGCACACAATTTATAATAAACCATACTAATGTGTCTAAGCATCCATATATAATATATAATTTATGAATTTCTTTGTAAAACAGATTATAATGCATATCTCTCAACAACAGTATAATAATTTATTAATTGTCTTAAAATTGCATTACAAAAACTCCAATTTACAATTCTTGTAACGTAAAATACTAATATAATTCTGTTATTAGAGATCGATTTTCAAAGCGCTTCCAATTGTAATACATATATGCTGTATTGAGATAGTGTTTGTATGTGTTGAGATTTCAAAATATCAACACATCATATTAAAACTTCATAGTTCAAACCCAAATAGATAGAGTGTGCCGTCTTAAGAAATACATTTAAAATAATTTTCCTTACTTTTCACCGCTTTGTAATCAGGAGTTATGAAAGCATCACATGAATTAGGCAGTTTTCAAATGAAATCCGGGAATAGAGAATCTGTTTTGCAATGAAACGAATTAATTGAAATCAGCGAGATGCGTTTACGGTTGCACCAATTTACTAACGCTCAGCTTTATTCATATAGCTCGAACAGGAATAGAGCTATTGTGATAAATTATTTTTCTCTGACATAGATCATTAACATTTAGAATTATATTTTTATTTCATATCAGTATTCATGTTTAATTTGAATTCTTTTGGTTAAATTAATAATTTCAATCATGACAATTATTATACTGTTATTGATAGATATGCATGCTGTATATTTAAAAAAATTAACAGGATTGCAGCAGTGTTATTGAGAAACTTCGCCACTACAGTGTCACAAAGTTAGAAAGACCGGTAACTTCAGTTGTCAAGATCTTTATTGTTGTTACTAATGACACTTAGACAAGCCAAGCTCGCAATGCCTTGGCTATGCGAATTTAAGTCAATTGGTAGCTTCTTTCGTTTAATCAGAGCTCCATGAAGGTGAAAGTACGACTTTTGCACTTCAAATCCTCCGATAGATGGCAGCACCAGAGGATATACTCCCTCAATTTTGGCATTGATCTGAAGGGGGAGTAAATTTCTCCAGACCATTACACCCATGGCAACTGCTCAATGACCGACCACAGGACTTTCTATTCCACAGATTTAATGAGCACGTATATCGTATGTACTCGGTGGGTCATTGGCGGCATTGGGAATTGAACCCCACCCTTCCGGATGGAAGGCCAACACCCTAACCACTAGGCTACCACGTCCCATAAGATCTTTATTCATTAAGTGTCTTGTAGAGTCCAGTTTTCTTCTACTTGTGTGCATTATTAAGATGCATAATTTGTAAAAGATCCTTATGATTGAGCACTTCTTATGTAAACAAATAGCGTTAACAATTTTTCAGGATCATTTTTGATAGTAATTTGATTTGGATGTTCTGTCTTTATTGCTCTAATCAGATAAGTGATTATTGCATTTCTTTAATATAGAACAATGAATGTATCAACAAAAGAAACAAATTTTAAACAGGAACGAAAAGAAATCCGAGCAAAATAAATTACAAGAGAGAGAGATACATTCTATAATTATCTTATTATGTGGTTCCCTTTTATAGAAGATGTTCTTTTCGAAGAGACACTGTCTGGGTGCTACTTTACGACTACCTAATGATAATCCTTCTTCTCGTGAATTGCTTATTAAAAATATTAATAAAAAACTTTCTAAAATTTTCTATTCAAATAGATTTATCAAGATTTGATAAAAAATATATATAACATGTAAAACGTACTTATTTTACAAGATATTATCATTTATTCCAACTGAGAACAAATTAAATTCAATTTTCGCTTTATAAAATGAGGTGAATTTAGCCTTGATGAATTACAAATATAACTATTTTATCATTATCTTAGAAAATATAAATTTTTCTATACTAATTCAAATTCTAACGTTTTTTTCGCTTGAACAAGAAGCTTTTGTTCATCTTGAAATCTACATTGTTTACAAAATTAAGCATCTAGATATAACGATGATTAAAACCTTTACTAATCTGTATGTGCCCTGGAACCAGGGGCTACGCGTACTTTCCTGGGGCTTGAGCAGCCACCAGGCGCGTCGGCAGGTGGTGGATCGCCGAATGTCCTGTAGGAATGACAGGATAGCCTTGAATATAGAATCAGAGGCAGCGAACCAGCTCCCGTAAACCATGGTATTATGCGATCCGTGCCTAGGGCTAATTGGCACCGCGGTATTTGTGTCTTAACGGAGCCTCTAGTTGCCTGGCGAACTTCTAGAGTAATTTGCCTTACCCAGTATCTCAGGCAATGCTGGGTGGACTTATATTACCTGAGCTTTTTAATTGTTATATTGTGGCTGAAAAGGCACAAGTAGTAACAAACCTTTCTGCATTTGCAGGTGATGCCTCTGAAGAGGACCTTGTTGAAAAAGACAAGGGAACTCAGAGGCAATCTTGTAAAGGGGCAGCAATGAATCCTTCACTTGAGGTAGAAGTGACCTCCAAACCATCTTCTTCTGGTGAAAGTCAGGAAGCTATCCCTAGCATGACTGACTTTCTGACCAGATGGGACTGTTTCAGCAAGACCCTATCTGCTGGAAATGTCATACGCAAGAGGAAACGGCAGAGCATATCATTTATGAATGCGTGGCTCTTGCCCTCCCTAGATTAACTTCTTTAGGCATCATCCATACTAGAGAGTTACACCTAGACTCCATTAAAGGGTTATCGGACTTTATTAATAAAGTGGGTGACCCGAGCAACTGGAACTAGGAAACATTGGGTTTGGAGTTAATGGTACAAAATGCTGATAAAAGCAGAGGTGCCCAATGACATACAAACCCAATTCTAAGAAGAAGAAGAACCTGTATGTGCTTAAAGTATAAGGATTCGACAAGAAAGTAAATGTATTTTTCAAGTTCATACATATGTAATTTAATTGAAAATTTTATTTTTATTTTTGAGCGTTTACTAAGAATTAACTATAAAATCCCTCAAGTTTTTACAGGACATTTTTATTTATCCTTTTTAGTATGAAAGAATCAAAATCTTCTTAGTATAATAGTATAATCTTAGTATAATCTTTTTAGTATAGAAAAATCAAAATCCAAGTCTCAATTTAGGATTCGATTTTACATATTTATCTAATTGAAAAATATCTAGGATACTAAGCTCTTTCCATAAAGATTTAACTGGGCCTTCAACTGGTTCTTTCAGGATGATTATTAACCATTTTATCTACTCTAACCTTTCTCTCTCCCTAATTTTGATTATTTATCAATTGTATTCGTCTTATGATTAACCAAAAAAGTGAGTAAAATAACTTAAAAAAGATATAAGAAGTTTCCATTTAAAAAAAATCATATTTGAATACTTTATTATCTGCTTTACTATTATAACATTCTTCGCGAGTGCAATTCAGAAAGAAATTATGTATAATTTCATGTTTTTTTGTATCGTATATATTATCTAAAATAAAAAGAATGTTAAAATAGGACAATTCACAACATCTGTGAAAGTAACCTATTGAACATATAGTTATCGAATTTATCTCCAATCGTTAGAAATTTATACTGATTTGGAATTACCTTCACACCTTTGTCGCTTTCCCTCTCAAACAAGTTCCCTTTTCCATCTATTTTTCGGAATCTATAACATAAAGTATATTTTGGGTTTAATTTCCCAATGCTGCACAGTTTTAATACAAGTATGATTTTATGTGTTGTTGGTACCAGTTTTTTATCCTCAGGAACATTAAGTGTGACTACTGATGAATTTCCTAGGCACTTATCAATAGTTGATAAAATGAATACTTCAAAAGAAAATTAAATTGCACTACCGATTGCAAGTAAAATAATCTGAACATTTAAAAGTAAGGGAAATTTCATGCTATATTTTAATTCAGTGATATAATAATATATCTATTTTTAATGAATATAACAATTGGCAATAACATTTATGATTTACTGAAAATAAATTAGAATTAATGAAATAGAGTTAATTTTTTAATTTAAGAAAACAATTATGAATGCAACTTGTAATATAATTAATTAAACTAATACTAACTAAGCTAAGCAACTAATAATATAACAGCAACTATAATAACAGCTAAACAACTAACAACTAATAATACTAAACTAAGCAATATAATTAATTAATTAAACTTTTAAAGAAAATAAATAATTAGTATAATACTTGTAATGATTTAATTAATAAGAAAATATGGAAAAGAAGCATTTGTTCCATTAATCATAAGTTTTCCTATTTGATGCGTCTTTTAAAATTTTTAAATATTATGTTTTGTTATTTACAACATTTTCAAAATGTCTACGGTTAATTCTGCTTCACACTTCATATAAATATTCTTATGCTAGGAGTGAATAAATAAGTTTATGAATGCCAAGATAAAAAAAATAATTCTTTGTATTATTGCTTTGCTAGGGATATTTAAATTGATAATAATTCGAATTTTTGAAAAAAAATTGCTATTTGTAAATATAATAAATTATTTATTATCAAATGTAAAAATATTAATATTTTACATTTGCAAGAAATTGGAAATATTTAATAAAAGATGTATTCAAACTTATGAAATTTTATAAAATTTCAAGAAACTAGTATAATGGCTTAAAAATTTACATTGTAAATTTGAATACTACATATTCGCGAAAAATTGGCAATATTTAATAAAAGATACATTATTTTCAATTTGTAGAATTTCGTGAAAACTCAAGAAATTGCGACAAGTTGAGAAATTAAATTTAATTGCATAGTCATATAAAATAAATGCTATGAAGGAGGACATGAATTATTTAATATCTTAATTCACAATTTAATAAGAATTTGAAATATATAAAAATATTATATTTATGAGTATTGTAATTCATAATTAAATTATGCAAGAAGTATGTTGGAAACGACTTAATTTCATGAATCTACTTCTAGTTACTCTCTGAAAGAAGTCACCATGCGTTGTTGTTACTAATAATGACTCTTGGACAAGCCAAGCTCGCTATGTCTTGGTTATGCGAATTTAAGTCAATTGGGAGCGGCTTTCGTTTTTATCAGAGCACCATGAAGGTGAAAGTACGACTTTGCTCTACACACATGCCATAGGTACCCGTTTATAGGGTAGGCAACCATTCACACCTCATTCATACAAGGAAAGGACAAAGACAGGATAGATAGAGAGAGAAAGTACATCCATGCCCGAACCGGGATTCGAACCCAGGACCTCCTTGTCCGCAGTCAGACACGCTGACCACTAGACAAGTTGGGCGGCTAGTCACCATGCGTAATATATAGTATCTCACAAAAGTGATGCGACCCTTGTACTTTAAAAAAGGAAACTGTAATAAATTAAATTAAAAATACATGTACAAATTTTTTGTGGGTGTGTTTCATATTTAAAATTAGTAACAATTATTACATAGCTTCCTTTTTGCCAAAATATTAAAATACTAATTAAATATAAAAATACAATTGCTTAGAACGGAGCAAAAAAAAGCTCATATAAGTGATTAGACACTTACTTTTTCATCAAATACTTATCCAGAAATTTTACTTTTTAAAAACTTTTAATATTTTGTTGGATTTTCTTTTACTTTTAAAATATGATTTAATCTTCTCGGGATGGATTTGACTAATTTTTTTGTGATTTCTGTAGTGATTTTACCCCATTCTTCTTAAAGCACCGATTTCAATTGTTATTTTGAAGAAATGGTGTGTTTGCGAATTCTTGATTTCAATTCTTACCAAATATTCCCTATGGGATTAAGGTCTGGAGATTGTGGTGGTGTTTTTATTATTTCAGAACAGTTATACAGCAGCCAGAGTTTAACGTTCAAAGCAGTGTGCTTGGGGTCATTGTCCTGGTAGAATTTAAGATCGTTTTGAAGGTTCAATTTCCGTGCTGAAGATTTCAAATTTTGCTTTAGAATGTCAATATACTTGTACTGATTCATTTTACTGTCAGTAAAAATAAGATTATCAACTCCAACACGGACGACATACACCCCCATACCATAACTCCTCCTCCACCATGTTTTACTGTTGGCACCAAGAGATCTGTTTACGAAATTCTTCCCTCGGTTTTCTCCACACCAAGATTCTACCGTCAGGATCAAATATATTAAATTTACTCATCAGCAAATATAACTTTATTCTAGTAATCAGAATTTTTATTTATGTTGGATTTTGCGAAAGCCAGTCTTACTTTTCTATTCATATCACTTACATTTTTTTTCCTGGCTACTACTATCCAGCAGATCAAATTACTCTTCTAATAGTTTCAGGATTAACAATTACACCATATAATGCTTGTAAATCAGCAGCTACTTTAGGAGACTCATAATTGGATTTTTTTTTTTTAATCATTCGAACGACAATTCACTTTGTTCCATTGGATAGCTTTGATGGTCGGCCATGTCTTCTTTTATTCTGAATCATATGATTCTTTTTATGTCGTTCAATGATATTGAAAACTGTTGAATGACTCAAGTTAACTGTTTCAGCAGTTTCTCTAATAGATTTTTCTTTTTCAATATGCAACTTGATAACTAATTTTCGAATTTCATGCGCAGTTTCATTTCTCTAGCATTCATGGCTGCACGCAGCTAAAAAACACAAAAATTCCAAAACAATCTGGAGAGAAATACTGCAGACGATTTTATAAATTATTGTCAATATGTGAGCTATTTTTTGCTCCGTTCTAAGCAATTGTATTTTTATGTAATTAATTTTTTAATATTTTGACAAAATGTATGTTATGTAATAATTGTTACTAAATTTAACTATGACACACACCCACAAAAAATTTGTCCATGTATTTTTAATTTATTTTATAACAGTTTCCTTTTGTAAAGCACAAGTGTCCCATCACTTTTGTGAGACTCTGTATAAATGTGTTGTAAAAACTATCGTAACAATAAAATAAATAGAAAATTGTAAACTAACAAAATATTAGTAAAGTAAGTAAATTGAAAGAAAATTTTAAAGTTATGAAATATATCCAGAAAACTGATTTAAGAGAATTTTTCAAAATTAAGTTTTTGGTTTTCCGAGATATAGAAAACATTAGCGAAACCCACTAAACCATAATGCAAATAATCCCAATTAGCAATTTTTTTAATCATCAAGTAATATTTTTACCTTTACAAGGAATAGAATTGCAATATATTTGAATTCTGATATTATTAACGACACACAATAGTTTTAATTTATAACCACAGAAGAGAGAGAAGAGAGAGAGAGAGAGAGAGAGAGAGAAGAGAGAGAGAAAAAGAGAGAGCGTTTGTTTTTAAATGCACATAAATAATTCAAACTTCAAATTCAAATTTTAAATTCATAAATGCCGCGGCTTTTCTTCTAGAAATTACTGTTGCAACTATTCGTCTATAGAGGGCGCACTACACGAATATCTTTGTTTACAAACAGAATAAGATTCTGCGCCCAGCGATGTAAATGTTCTTTGTTCCATGTCTTGTCCTGTTTAAGTATGTCCTATGTTGATAAATAAATTTAAAACCTGCTCAAGGTAAGCTTATTTAGAATTTGAATTTATTATTAAGATAAATTGATAAACATGATTAGCAATAAGAGAATTATGTTAGAAAAATATTATAATTACTGTTATTTTACGACTCATCATAATTATAACTATTTTCAATAATTGAAATAAACAGAGTTTTCAGACGCAATTATACAATTATATATATATACAGGAAATTCTGTTTTATTTCAAAATCCATATGGATAATAATAATAATGAACGGAAATTATATAATATGCATTTTAATATTCCGTTGATGTAATTGATTCATTAATAAGTGTATTCCTCTATTTTATGATTTAATGAGTGTTTTCTTCTATTAATTCAAAGTAAAATTGTTTTAATATCAAATTTTAAGTAGTTATTTCATCTTAATCATTCTAAAAAAATGATTAAATCGGCAAAAGTGTAAATTATACGTTATCAACCAAATTTTATTTTGACAATTATTAGTATTTACATAATTATTCGACTACTGAAGTGGTATTGTTTGCTATTTTTTAAGAAACAACATCTATTAATTAGTTGATAATGAAGGATAAAAGTGCACGCATAGCATTAATTCCACAATTCAGCTGTTTCATATTTTAAAATTTATATGGGTTATTTCATGAATATTTAAAAGATAAATATGCAATAATCAGAAATATTTGATATCGGAAAACTGAACTGTGTTTTTCGCAGAAAGATTTCTATGCTTGAGCTTGATGGGTTTGGGACTTTATTGGTTTAGAATAAATTGCAGAAACATGCATTTTAAATTTAATATTTTTAATACAAATTAATTAAAAATCCACTATTACACAACTCCTATTTACTATCTATTTCAATTATAAGTTAAGTACAAATGTAATTCCATTTGCAATATAGATCATTCCTACTTCACTGATGTCAATGTCATAATGAACTTTCCAGTTAGGTACTAATATTAAAAATTAAATGGAAGCTCTTTGTGTTTTAACACTGTGCAATGCATCTTTGTCCAAAAATTTGAGGTAAACCACACAGTTCAACCTATAATTATTATTTTATATCAATTCAGTCTTTACTCTAAAAGGCACAATATTTCAATTAAGTATATATTTGAAACCAGGTCTAGCCCATAACTAGACATAGTTGATCAAAAATGCATGATTTTTTTATGGAATAGGAAGTTACATTTTTAAATACATCAATAAAATTTATGAGATGGGATTTTGATAAATTTCCTGAACACATCGGAAGTGTTTTGAATGAATATAATTTTTAGCAAGATTAAAAACATTAAATTAAAAGCATATTTTGAATTTAATATTAGTGATTTATAACGAAGTAATGAACAAATCAAGTTTGAAATATTTTTGACTTTATGTATATTTAAAAAAAGTATATCCAATAGACAACACTCATTATATATATTATTTATATTTTTTTCCTTTGTCTCATGTTTCTTTGTTCAATAGTTTGTTTTTATTTTGTTTGAATATTAGGAAGAATTAATGTTTTTTTTTTTTTTTTTTTTTTTTTGTACGCGAATTCAATCAAATGTCCCGCTACAAACGCAACTTTAAATGGTTAGCAATATGATAGGTATTATGGTGATGTTCTCAGAAAAGTTTAGAAAATACAAGTGGGGAAAAAAATCTGGATATTTTGATATTACAATAAAATGTATTTTCAATTTCATAAAAAGGGAAATACATTAACAGTTTTTAATAATATTAGATTAATAGCACTAACTTAAAAAAGAATTTTCAAAAATAAAATAAAGTATGATAAAGTATATATAAAGAGAAAATTCTAAATCCTAAAATAAAGTTAATAATTCCATTTAATTTTACAAGAAATTTAAGAAGTATATTAAGTTTTAAAGTAACGAAATGCTTACGATGCAATCATTCTAATTTTCTACTTAAAATTACAGATGTTTGATAGTTTACGAAATAAAAGAGAACATACACAGTCCTGTAATATTCTCAAAAATGTACTCAATCTGTACAAATTTAATTATTTCATTTCATTAATTTCCAGAAGGAAATCTTAAATTTCCACCACATTTTTAATTGGTTGGTTTAGTTCATTAACATTTTAGAAGCCATTTTTTAATGTTCGAATTGCAATTGAATCCGAAGCTTCGATATAAAATGTCTTTCTAGATTCAATGAATTGTTTTAGCACCCGAGTTTGAATTGTAATTAAGAATTATTTAACCAGAAACCAAATCTCTATTACTTCGGCAGTAACACTGGTGATTTTAACAATAATTGAAATAAGCTTTATGTTAGTATTTTAATGATATAGTTTAATAAACTTAAAAAAAAAAAAAAACAGAGTATAGAATCAATAAATTAGCATCGATTTTTGCCAAATAAAGAAACTAATTATTTTTAGTTTTTTAAATTAATAAACTTAAACTGTTCCTGTAAATTAATAAATATGAAAAGATGTTAAAATTTTGTTTTGCAAATTCCCCTTGAATTAATTTGTTCCTGACTGTTGTGATCTTAAATAAAATTTCACATTTCAAATCACACCTTATAAATTCTAAAATCAGATACAATGTCTAATCGTCAGTTATTTAATGATATAAGGCATTATTTAATGATATGTTTCTGCAGAAACCAATTCATTTAATAGAAAAAATTTCTTTTTTCTAAATATGTATTTATGATGTTTTTAAGTAATTAATTAAATAAAGTACTATTAAAGGGCATTTAATAAGTGTAAATATTGGATAGTAATCAATATTACTTTAATATTATACTATAAATATAATTAAAGTGTGACTATAAGTATAATTAAATCAAAAATTATGTGATTATTTTAAGATTTACTATTCAATAAATCAAATTACTATTCGTTAAATCAAAAATTATTACTCTGTTAGTTAAAATTAAATCACTTTTAGTGAATTGATATTTCAAAATATCACGTTTGTTAAATCTCAGATTTATGCATATTCTATGTAAATTGTGTTTTGTTTCTCATTCACAAAACTCAAACTCTTATTAGTTTTTTTCGTTTTGAATCAATTGAAATATAAACACTTACTTTCCAGACACAATTACTTTAATAAACATAGGAGTTCTCATAAATGATTCATTTAAAATAATTGTGCTAGTCCACCCCCAAATACGTCCATTCATGTAATACATGATAGAATAAAATAAAAATAATAATATGATAGAATAAAATAAAAATAAAAACACATTATAGAATAGTTAAACTGCAAATATAATGTTGGCCTTTTAAAAATCAAAATAAAATATAAAGATTATGAATTTTATTTTAACTCTAATGCCAGAATAAACATTTAGATTTTTTTCATTCGTTTCAGAAAAATGAAAATTTAATCATTTTTAAACTAACTGTCAACAAATGTTTATGTATACATAAACATTTGTTGACAGTTAGTTTAAAAATGATTAACATTAAAAAGTTTCATTGAAATGCATTGGAATTTTACAAATTTGACCGCAACTAAATATGTGATGACAATAATCTAAGATCAATTTATTTAATTGCTTTCATAAAAAATTTACTCTAACTTTATCACAAATTACATATAATCCTGGTAATGCTAAGTTAAATTTAAAAATTGAAGTTCTATTAAAAATCAAAGCGCCTCAAAAATGAGAAAATCATTTTACTATTTTGTCTTAAGAATAAAATTATTATTCTAAAGTATTTCCTCCATAACTGTTGCAGTGAAAGCTATTAAGTGTAAAATAACTTTTTATTCCTAAATTATGATAAAATACAATAAACTACTTGTATCAATACCGTCCTGTAATTTTTAAAGCTACGTTTAGTGTAAGAAAATGAAGAAATATAAATTTTAAAGTAAAATGCTGAATTTTTTTTCCATTGTTGTAATGTTATTATTGTTCATTATTCTAAAATATCCTATGTTGCTTTATTTATTACAAAATATATTCTTTTTTTATTTTTTTCATTTATTGTCTGACTTAATATTGTAACTTGAAGCGTGATTCTTCTTTGTTTTCAGTTTTAAATCAGTATGAAAAAAGTGTTATGCCTAAAGACAACGTTTCCTTATCCAAACATTGAATCCAAAGCTAATGACAAAATCAGCATTTTTTACAGCTTTTCATTGGCTGCTGAGAAGAATAAAGGATTAACTGCACGAATGCGCAGAAATTGTCACATGATAGCTATCTCCATTTCTTCCGTGGACGCTGTTCATCTGAAGTTGAGATTTTCAAGAGAATGTTGATTCGTCAGACTGAACTCCGTAAGTAAGATTCTTTAGTATAATTTACAATTTTATTAAATTTTTGGTCCTAAATAAGTTAAATGGAAATTTTGAGAATAACATATTAAGGTGATAGTTAAAATTATGATATTAGTTCATCGCAATTAATTTTCATACTAATTTGATTATATGCATAAAAAATCGAATTCAAATGAAATTAAATATTCCAATCATTAAACATCCCTTTAAGTTTGCTCTTCAAACTTATTTCGTTAATAATCGGTATGGAGCTATAAAATAAAAATAAAGAACTTGTCATTAATACTAATTCGATATAGATGTTTGATGTGGACTAAGAAGTAAATTAGCTGTCTATTAATTTTATTTACGGTTTTTATTAATCAATAAATACTAAATCAATTGTTCATTAAGTGGCTTATCCAAATGCAAAACATAGGAATTCAAACGAATAAAAAATACATAAAAAATAAAATAATTCTTTCGCTGTTAGCATCTATCAATAAGGGTAATTTATCAGTAAATATTTCATCGTTCCTAAGTATAATCTGCTTAAAATATTTTAAAAATTAATTTTAAGTTACATTTTGAAATTTAGTAAAAATTTTATTATACAATTTAAAAGGCAATATAAGTATTATTTTTGCTTCAAAATTAAAAGTTTTAAATTATTTTGCATGTTTTTTTTATTAAATTTAGGTATTCCCCTGAAAATAGTAAGATTGCTGTTAATGCATTTTATAAATTATAATGTTATGAATATCTTTGAGCTTTTGTCATCAAAAATAACATGGAATGGTTTACTTTTTTATAATCGGAATTCATTTGAATGATCACAATCAAAATTTTTATGGTATTGAATTTAAAAAAATTAGGTTAAATTAAAAAGTGGTTAAAGCGATCAATTTTAATTATTAATAATGTATTAAATATAAGGCATTGTATAGGTAGGAATTATTTATTTTAAATACCATTCTTTTTAATGAAAAATTGATTTGAAAAATAATGAAAATGTTTTTAAATTGAATATATATTTGGTTTAATTTTTTGATTAATAATGGGACGTTAAAAATTTACAACTATCTGAAACCCAAGATTCCGTTAATCTGTGCTTTGGGTACCCTTCACTTGCCAAATGGCGATAGACGCGCTAAGCGTGGTAACCCAGGCTATTTCAACCTAAATGCACTCCTTGTGGCAACCCTGTCTTTAATTGCGCTTCTCCGGAGAGAGGTGAGCGCAGGTGCTCGTAGTTTTTGTTTTCGCGCATGCTCACTAACAACTCTTCTGTTTCAGAATTCATATTGGTCGCTAATTAATCTGAGTTTGAAATAACAGGAGAAATTAAAATTTGAGGCACGAGAGACTTTATATTATCGTTTGAGTTTCGTGCATGCTCATTAAAATATCTGTTTCAGTATTCCTATTGGTCGCTAATTAATTTCAGTTTGAAATAGCCGTAGAATTTAAAATTTGATGACCGATTTTTTATTAACGTTGGATTTGCATTTGGAACTTTTTATTACCGTTTGTGAGTAGCATATTTTTTGGTGTTTTTTCTGCTTATATTTGGTTAAATCCTTGATTTCGCTATGGAATTAGTTGAAGTATTGAATGCTAATAATAAATATTCAATTGGCTATTTTAGCGTTTGGCCAGCCATGGGTAAGAAAGCGGTGTTAGAAAGGTGTATGAAAGAGGGTTTGATAACGTCTGCGTATAAATGTCCAAAATGTGGGTCACAAATGAGTTTGAAGCCGAGGACTGATAAGAATGATGGATTTATTTGGATTTGTAGAAAGCAAGGTAGAGAGAATGCGCATGAATGCACAAAGAGTGTACGAGTTGGCTCGTGGTTTAGTCACAGCCATTTGAGTATAATTCAAATTTTGAAATTGACGCGATTGTGGTATTGAGTAGATAATGTATGAGGTGAAAGTGTTTGAGCATGCAGTGACTGATAGGTGTATGTTTTGTAGAGTAGTGTGCCAGGAGCTTATGATGAATGAACGTGCGGAAAGGATACGGTAAGACTGTAGAAATTGATGAATCAAAATTTGGGAAAATGAAATATGGAAGAGGAAAGCCAGTTAAGGGCGAATGGGCGGTGTCAAAAGAGGATCGGGTAGATGTTTTTTTAGAGTGGTTGAGAGGAGGGATGCTATGACTTTGCTCCCGATTCTCAGGGACTGGGATGACTATAATTTCAGACTGTTGGAAGGCTTATAACCGCCTTGAAGAGGACGGTTATAAGCATATACGGGTCAACCACAGCCTTACTTATGTAGACCCCGATTCTGGTGCCCATACTAATTCCATAGAGAGGACTTGGGGATCAGATGTGCACTTAACGGAACGCATCATGTTCAGGGCGAGTTTGATTCTTATTTGGCCGAATATATGTGGAGAAAACTTCATGGCCACAAGAAGACCGATGAGGCTTTTAAAGCATTTTTAGAGGATATTAATAAGGTCTACCCTCCAGCGGAACAAGAAAGCAGTTGATTTAAAAAAAAAAAAGGAACTCCCCCACTCTATGCATTCACACGTTTTCTGATTATCAGGTATGTGGAAATTTATTTACAATTTTATTCATATTTAGAAACTAAAGGTTTTATAACAATGAATGTTTAAGTTTGTGTATATTGCATGTTAGTGTTAGAATGTGACACGTATTGAAATTTCTTTAATCTGGGTGTAATTGCTCGGTATATTAAAAATCGAATTTACATAAAAAATTAATTTTGTAAACGTTCGAAATTTAGCTTTATTGCCCGGTTGCCACTGTAGTAGGCAGCGCTACACTGATGTTTTTTTTAAGGTGGGTGCCATTACTGGGTATATCAAAAATCGAATATAAATATAAAATAAAATTTGTTAACGTTAGAAATTTAGCTTTATTGCCCGGTTGCCACTGTAGTAGATAGCGCTACACTGATGTTTTTTTAAGGCGGGCGCCATTGCTCGGTACATTAAAAATGGAATTTAAATAAAAAAATGAAATTTGTTAGCGTTAGAGAAATTTAGCTTTAGTATCGATTGTCACTGTAGTACGTAGCGGTACATTCTTTTTTTAAGCGAGCGCAATTGCTCGGTATATTAAAATTCGAGTTTTAAAATTTTCGTTTCTAGTTATTAGAATTTTAAAACTTTTATAGCACTTAATTAAAATGAAATATTCAAATTTTTAATATTTGGAATTCGGAAAAACGTGCGATTTCAAAGCTGAAGTTCTAACGCGATTGTTATTGTTTGATGGCTATCGCGCGTCGTGACGTAATTTAGGTTGGCGACAGAGCTGTAGAGCACCAGTTGGCGAATTTTTGAAAATGCGCCAAGCAGGGACCCGAAGCACATTTTCACCGAGACAGAGATGGTGACCGAATGGTTTTTGCTCTTGCCTTAGGTTCAACTGTTCTTGGTTTCGAATCCCACCTGGACTTAAATATTTGTAGTGGTTTAAAATCCACTTTAAATTGACACAGATTAATTTATCATTGTGTGTATAAAATGACCATGGAGCGATAAACAATCTTAATCAAATTCTTGCTGTAGAAACTTACATTGAAATTTTTTTTGTCTAAGAAAAATTCATTTATTTCAAATTGAAAACCAAACTTTTATAAAAATAGTCGTTAATTAAAAGGGGTATATTAAATGTTTAATCGTGAAAGGATGAAATTGGAAATTTCTGATCATTATATAAATGATTAAGATGTAAATGATAATAGTTTTAGTGAAATGAGATGATTCTGTTATCGTTATTTATTTCTTCAGGCAATTTGTAGTTTTTTCTAAAGATTTCAATTTTTAGACGTTTTAATATGAGTTAGTGAAATATAATTTGAAGAATTTGTAAATAAATTTTGTTATAATTTGTTAAAATAGTTAATAAACAATTGCAATTTATAGTTTTAAATTTTATCTCCGAATTATTTAAGTTAAAATAAATACTCTGTCATTCTTTGTATCATTGGTGAAATATCCCATATATGAGTTAAAAATGAAATTTTTTGAAGTACCTACTGTTTAAAGATTTTTATTACAAAATTGTAACTTATTATCTCTAGACGGATGTTAGAAATTTATCATATTTTAGATTTTTTCTGAGAAAATTTACTCAGAAATAATTGGCCTTACAATATTTGTTTTTTATTGATAATAGCTGATGGAGTAAATATCCAGATATTTTTATACATCTGCATTTATATTTGTATTAAATATAAGTTTTGCATTTGTCACAAATTTTTACCGGACTCCAAACTAATATCATTAATATTCAGATTTGCATTAACATTTATAGATTAACAATCAAATATTTACAAATTTTAGCTTATTTAATTTACCTTAAATTTAGAAATTTAAGAATGTATTTCAATCTTGTTTGGAAATGATGTGTGTGCATTATTCTATATATAACTGTTCTTGTATATTAAATAAGCATTTCTGAGTAACAAATAAAATAAGAGGAATTTATTGAACGAAAAATCTTATGTTTAGTTTTGGTGTGAAATTAAAAATAAATATTTTCCAAAGTTATTTATGTTGACTTTTTGTACTCGCGCGCTTCAAACTGTGTCAATTTTCAACTTAGAAAAATAATGAAATTGATGTAAAACTATTTTGTGGAAAAACAATATTTTTATTTTGCAATTAGAATTTATTTTAGAAATGAACTTTTATTTGTGGAGACTAGTTTTGATCTTCAATAAAGCAATTCATTTGCTTAAATGGGAATTTCCCCTGATTTCATTCAAAGATAATTTATTAACTATATCTTTTTATTAATTTTAGCTGTAATAAGTGGTAAATAATTTATTCGAAGATCAACCATTTTGGCACATTTTTTTCTAAATGATTTTGTCATGCTTTTTGCAGATATTTTTCTCATACTCAGGCTCTAGGTAAAATAGAATTAATTTCTACCATTAGCTTGCCTATGGTGATACCTTCCTTTGCGGACTTAAGAAGCTGTAACTCTTTCCCTTTACCATGAGTCCAGTTCAAGCTTGATTTTCACGCTTCGCCAGCGGTCACAGGGGGCCTCAAATATGTGCAAGGTCAAAAGACTTTTAGTCTGTGCAGAAAATGTTAAGCTGAACAAGCATATCTTGAGTTGCTTGAATTTTGACTTGGAAGAGTCTTTTTCAAAGCCCCTTGTGATCTTGGATTTTTTTACTTTTGGATTTTGTCTAGTATTGGAAATGGATCATCTGGGATTAGCAACAACACAATTTGTTGTCTTTTATTGATACTAGCGAATGGAGTAAATATCTAAATCTTTTTATGTATGTGCATTTCTATTTGTACTAAAAATGAGTTATGCATTTTTCACAAATTTTTACCGGTCTAAAAACTAATATCTTTAATATTCAGATTTGCATTACCATTTATAGGTTAACAATCTAGTATTTTCAAATTTTAACTTATTGAATTTACCTTAAATTTAGAAATTTAAGAATGTATTTCAATCATGTTTGGAAATGATATGTGTGCTTAAACTCTATGTAATTGTTCATATATATTAAATAAGCATTTCTGAGTAACTATTAAATCAAACACAAGAGGAATTTATTGAGTGGAAAATTTTCTCATGTTCAGCTTTGATTCGAAATTAAAAATTCAGAAAATATTTTTCTAAGTCACTTATTGCTGACTTTTTATACTCGCTTACAAAATGAGTTACTTTTCAGCTTAGGAAAATAAGGTAATTGATGTAAAACTTTTTTAGACAAAAAAGATTGCTAATTTACCTTTACAATTTCTTTTAGAAATGAATTTTTATTTTGGAGACTTGATCTTGATCATCAATAAAGCAATGCATTTGCTTAAATAGGAATTTTCGACTAGCATCCATTAAATGATAATTCATTAAATATATATTTCAATTAACTTTAGCTGTAATAAGTGGTAAATAATTTATTCAAAGATTAATTATTTTGGCATATTTTTTCTAAATTAATTTTCTATGATTCCTGCAGATATTTTTCTCATACTTATAGTATAAGTTAAATAAAATCGATTAATTTATAAAATTTAAAACGTACTCAACTTCTCTGTTTTACAGTTTATAAGCAAGGCTTTCCAGTTCATTTCATTAATAATATAACTCCTTATATTTTGAACTGTAATTTGTAATTTCGTTATGTTTTATGGAAATTGGAAGAAACTGATTTTAAAAGGAAAAGCTTTAGTTATTATGTTTAGATGTGTGGATGTAGTTATTATGTTAGATGCATGTAAGCACCATTTTACGTATATTTACATTATTTCAATTGCTCTTTAAACGTTTCAAAAATTATCTAAATTAATTACATTTAAACAAATAATTTTATCATTAAAAAATTATCGATATTTCATATACGTGACTTTTATAAAGTATAGGTAATATTCAAAAACGATTATACTTGAAAAAATTTTAGACTTCGTTGTTTTGTTGGTTGTAACTTATTTTAATATGAACTAACGGCGTAAAAACTATAAAGCATTAACATTTTAATAGAATACAAAAACAAATATTTGTACAAGAATTATCTTTTTATGTCAAATTCATAAAACACAATATAATATGAAATTTAACATATGAAATTCATTAAGATCAGCAGATTACAATTAGAATGAGTTTTGGCAATATCAGGGTTGAATCACCATAGTGTGTCGTTTATTATTCTTACTTATATGATGTAGTATTTTATGTAACAGTTTCTAAATAAAATTTAATTTTATAAAGCATAGAAAATTATAAGTGATTTGGAAAAGTAAATATAATATAAAAATTGAAATGTCAGCAGAGAATAACATCTTGAAATGTGAATTTATAATTTACTTTATTATGCTTCTAATATGGTTCACATACCTACACAGTTGCACTCTTCTCTAGGATGAATATTCTTCTTCTTTGAGTTTGCTTATGTTGACGGCAAGGAGCTTCAATGAACCAAACTCAAAACTGCTCTACCAAGACTCTCTGCTTAACAGTATTTTGAACCGCGATATTTAGTATCTTGCTTTTATGCAGTTATTTTCGCGCACTTATTATCTTAAAACACAAAACTATTTTCTATTGCCCTCATATATCACTGCAGAAATTATAATACTCTATTTTCCAATTGAGCCTTTTCAAAAGATTCTTAAAAAATAAATCTGAAATTATAATTGTGTAGTAGTAGGTAAGATGAGCTATGCTTAACTGTAATCTTAACAATTTTTCACCAGTGCTATTGCACAGATCCCGTGCTATTCAATTCAAAACAATTTTCGTATGAAATTGTAGCTAATCATTTTCACTGTAATATTTATTAAAATCTAGTTGTAATAGGACCTTCAGCATCACTCCAGGGCTCCCTCTGATGTATTCAAACCCGGCCCTCATGCAGAGCTTCACTCCACGGGGTCCCTGTTGTGGAAATAGACCTGTGAGCTCATGCTACGACACTTGAGCTTCACTCCACGGGGTCCCTGATCTGGAATCAAACCCGTGAGCTCATGCAACGACACTTGAGCTTCACTCCACGGGGTCCCTGATCTGGAATCAGACCCGTGAGCTCATGCAACGACACTTGAGCTTCACTCCACGGGGTCCCTGATCTGGAATCAAACCCTTGAGCTCATGCATAGACACTTGAGCTTCACTCCACGGGGTCCCTGTTGTGGAAACAGACCTGTGAGCTCATGCAACGACACTTGAGCTTCACTCCACGGGGTCCCTGATGTTGAATCAGACCCGTGAGCTCATGCAACGACACTTGAGCATCACTCCACGGGGTCCCTGATGTTGAATCAGACCCGTGAGCTCATGCAACGACACTTGAGCTTCACTCCACGGGGTCCCTGATGTTGAATCAGACCCGTGAGCTCATGCAACGACACTTGAGCTTCACTCCACGGGGTCCCTGATCTGGAATCAGACCCGTGAGCTCATGCAACGACACTTGAGCTTCACTCCACGGGGTCCCTGTTGTGGAAACAGACCTGTGAGCTCATGCAACGACACTTGAGCTTCACTCCACGGGGTCCCTGTTGTGGAAATCAGACCTGTGAGCTCATGCAACGACACTTGAGCTTCACTCCACGGGGTCCCTGTTGTGGAAACAGACCCGTGAGCTCATGCAACGACACTTGAGCTTCACTCCACGGGGTCCCTGTTGTGGAAACAGACCTGTGAGCTCATGCAACGAAACTTGAGCATCACTCCACGGGGTCCCTGATGTTGAATCAGACCCGTGAGCTCATGCAACGAAACTTGAGCATCACTCCACGGGGTCCCTGATGTTGAATCAGACCCGTGAGCTCATGCAACGACACTTGAGCTTCACTCCACGGGGTCCCTGATGTTGAATCACACCCGTGAGCTCATGCAACGACACTTGAGCTTCACTCCACGGGGTCCCTGATGTGAAATCAAACCCATGAGCTTCTGTAACAGTATAGCTGAACTTCACTCAATAAATTTCCTGAGTAGTTCAGACCTTTACTTAAGAAAAGCTGTTATCCCTATAAATTTTTATTTTTATTTATATTTGTGCATTTTGTACTTAGCTGTTGTCTGATGCATTTTTTAGTATTTGTAATTCTTACTTTTAAATCAATTTTACTTAATAATCTTTAAGTATCCGTTTCTATTTTTGGTTTAAGAATTGTGTAAAATTAATTAAAATTCTAAAGTATTAATTTTCTGAAGGCTGAATTTTTTTATTAAAAGAATTAACTGTATTTAATCTACATCTTCGTGAAATTTTTATAAAATCAGATTATTGATTAAATCGGATGAAACCCTACCAATCTCTGTTTCAGTACCGTTTTAAAATAACTCTGGAAATCTTAAACTTTTCCACTAAACTAACTGAATTCAGCAATAAAATTACAGATTCGCTGATTCTTTCTTGATTTCAAGCTGCTGTGAGAATTTTATTTTGAGGTTGAGGAACATTAATTTCTACTTCAAAATTATTTTTTTATACTTTGAAATCAAGTAATGCTTAAAAGTATATTGTATTTAGACTTAGCAAATGTATTTATTACTTTCGGTTCTAAAAGATACAGAAAATTACTTAAAAATGAATTTATCATTAAAAATTATTTTTTTAATTTGTTATAGCACAATATGCACATCATGTATCAGAATATTTGTTAATTTATGTTTTAAAATGCTGAAGATTATTCATAAGAAAGTTTTTATACAAAAAATACTTTTCCAAAAATTTAAGTTTTTTCGATACTTTGAATAATTAAAAAATTAATATATATAATTATAACCATTTGCATTTCTATCTAATTAAATTTTACTTCAATATTACTTAATATATAATACAGTTTTGTTTTCTATAAATAAAGAAAAAACATACAAGTAAAACTTTAGCTGTTAAAATTTTTACACTGAATTCAGAATAATGTAAATAAATGTATATACATAAGGTAATTATAGGAAAACTTATGAAGATGGCTTTATTGGTTTTTATGTAGTAAAGAATTTAGTTCATGTGCATTTGTTAAAAACTTTAATCTTGACCTCTGCTCTTTTAAATAAAAGTTAAGAGTGATTGACAAAATTTTCAGTTTGATAATTAACATCCCAACCAATGCAACAAAAATTTCGAAGAAAGAATTTGAAAAAAAAAAAAATAACTGAATAACCATTTGTCACGCATTACTTTAATCTATCAAGTGTATTATATAGAAAATTGAATATCATTATGATTAATTTATGCATGCTACGTAAGTTAACTAATAATTTTATACAAAATGAGATAACCTGATATATTTATTTATGATATAATTGATAAAATAGAATAAACTGCATAATATATTGTTTTTTTAATCAACATTTTAATTATTATTGTTTAAATTTTATTTTTACTTACAAATTGACTTTTAACTGTAGCTATAAACTTTATTATTTTCAGAAAACAGTCTTTTTGGTAAAATGCAAAACTTTTTATTATAGCATGTTGTTTATTTTGTCTCAATAAATTCATGTATCCTATTATTATACTTTTAATTTGATAGGAATAACTATAATAAATATTATTATTATTATTTTGTGTGTATGATTTGAACCGGTAGTTATTGTTAACTGTTCAACATGTCTGCTTTTTCAGAGCACTTTGTGTGTGAAATACCCCTACATCCAATGTTACCTCGTTTTTATTTGTTTGAGACGCCTACTTCATTTAAAGTGTTTAACGGTATAAAGAATCTCAAGTATGTATTTTCATCACCGTCGCAGACTTTCTGATATTGCAGATGGAAGTTTAAGAACAAATATCTGTAATTCACACAATTTCGCAATAATTTTTTACCTAATAAGTAAGAAAAGAAATGGGTTGATACGATTTTATGATAAAAACAACGCACTTTAAACGATAAGGTTCCAGATTCCATCTCAGCCACCGTTGAGCTACAGGAGAGTGATGTTTTGTCACTGTGTAGTAGACATTCTAATGTCCTATACTCTTAGACATTTTAATACCGCTTAAATTGATTTCCACGTGGCCGTATGTTATAGGTTATATAATATTGGGCCGTTTTGTCACGTTGCTGTCACAGAAAACTCTCAAGTATCCACCTCGACAGACTTGCATGCAGAAGGTAGGAACTTAAAATCCATCTCTTGCTGTTCCATCGTAGCTGGACTTGGAACCAAGAACTTCCTTTTAAAAAGCACTGTGTTTCCATTTGACCACGATGAGGCCGTATATGTACTTATTTTTCATATATCTCATCTACTTTAGTGTATAGCTAACTACTTACACCTTCAAAAACTAGCATGTATACTTTGATAAGGCATTATAAATGGCATGCACCTCTTGGTGGAAGCACCTTTGAAGCACAATGTCCTTGGTTCGATTAATGTCACTGTTAAACAGTGGGGGATGAATGTTGCGCTTTTGCATGCACATATGCGGGGGGACAGTTTCCAGGGTTTCCACCCTTGTGAAACTTAAACACGATCTACTTTCAATGCAATGAATTCCCTGAAGGTAATTTATGTGGTGGATATTAATAGGCTTAACAACGGTCTTGGGCCACTGTCAACTAGAACGGTGTAAAATATTTTTTTATTGTGTTTAAGTAGATGATTGTACAATTTAAGACCATCGAAACTGCGCTGCATCTGGAATGTATGTATAAACATCATGCACCGAAATTAATGCTGTACATTCAACTGATTATAATGATAATGCACAATAATACTATTACATTTTTGTTTAAAAAATAAATTGTTATAGAATTCAGAGTCACACATATTGTTTTACATATATTGATTTTTTTTGTTTTCCCATGAGAAATTCAAGTTAGTTTAAATTAGTCTGCCTAGAAACAAATGACTAATAATGTATCCATTTCAAATGATTAAAAATGTTTGATTTTAAACTGTTAAGAGTTAAATTACTGATAAAAGTAGTGTAAAATAATGTATACATCACTCATTAAATACTCCTTTAAAATGCGCAAAATTGTGCATTTTTTTCTGATCAAAATTGATGTGTATTTAGTTATACGTTTATCAAGTGCTCGTATAATTTGATGAATTGGAAATTAATGTTGACCCTATATATTTACATTGTGTATGTACAAAATGTCCAGACTTCACATCCCAATAATGAAACTTTATTGGATAAAATAAATAAGTCTTCAATTTTATTTTATCTACGCAATTGGATATCAAGTAAAAAAATTGACCAATCACTTTTATTTTATTGAAAAGGTAATTATAATTTGAAAGGACAAAAATGATTGAAATGTGGTATCTATGAGTACAGAATGATAAGATATTCAATGAGATTTCGATAGTTATCATTAGTCTTTCTATGGTTTGAACCTGTTTAGTTTCATTAAATCTTAGTTGGCAAGACCCATTTTTTTAAATTTATGAATCACAATGTGTAGGTTGCCTTTACTGTCACATTCCTTAAAATTTTCGGAAACTGTTCAATAAACTATCATCATTGTCTTTTCAAAGATTTCCACGAATACGATATCGGTGGAATATTCATCTTTAATGAAAATTTCGTATGACATTATACATTTAGAGTTAATAATATTTTATCAGACACATTCATTCAAGAACAAAATATTCTCCAATGACATGTTTGGAATTGTTTGAATTTTGCTATTTATTTTAATAATAAATAAACTTCTTCAAAAATTCCATTCCACAAAGCATTTGTTGAATAATTTGCACAATTAATTACTTAAGTTCAATAATTTACAAAAAAGTAATTATGTACAAAAAAGTAATTTACAATAAAAGTAAAGTGCGTATAAGTCCACGCAATCTCGCACACCCCACAACCACTGCTCCCTTCTTTGCTTAGAAATATATCAATCAAGAAACAATATACACTTTAAATACACTTTAAACAGTATACACTTTAAATAAAGATAAATGTGGAATTCAAATAGACGATATTTTTTTTAATAACGGAGGGCACTTGGGTGACTAACCCTACGCCACAACAAGGCCAGAAACTGCTACTCATTTATCGTTACCCAGCGGGCACCTGTGAACCAAGTCACGGAGGCGAGTAGCATTACCCGCGTCATACCACCACAGACCCGTTTAAAGGGCGGGCCACATTCATACATCAACACACAAGAAAGGACAGAGAAACACAGAGAGATAGTAACATCCATGACCGAACCGGGATTCGAACCCGGGACCCACAGCACAAGAGTCAGGAACGCTAACCACTCAGCCATTGGTCGGCAAAATAGACGATATTTAATTTGATAAAACTATTTCTTATGATAAAAAGTAGGAAATTATGAAACTAATTAATGATTATAGGGATTGTTTTGCCATGAATATAAGTGAGTTAAGATGCACTACATTAACTAAGATGGAAATTAATGAAGTTCCAGGAAGTAAACTAGTTTGTTTACCTCTTTGTAAAACAAATGTAGCTGAGAAGAATTCTATTAAAAATATTGTTAAAGAGTGGAAAGATAACATATTTTGTATGATGTTATGTATGATGTATGTTAATGTATGAAGTATTGTGGGACCTTTTTGTTAAAGTTGTGTAGTTCTCGAAATAAGATCACCTTATACCAGTCCAGTATTGTTTGTTCGAAAAAAAAATTGGCGAGGATAGACTTGTAGTAGTCTATGAACTACTACAAGTCTATCCTGTAATTTATCAACTATAGTAGTCTATAGTTGATAAATTACAGAAAATTAAGTAATCAGACAATTAAAGATAAATTTCCTTCGCCCAGAATTGACGATTTACTAGACTATCTTGAATGTAATATTTTTGTGACATTAGGTTTAGCTCATGGTTATTTCCAAATATAGTTAACAGAGGAAGCTAAATTAAAAACTGCTTTTATCACACCAGATAAAACAGTAGTTTGAACGTGTGATTTTTGGTTTTGCAAATGCACCATCAGAATTTCGGAGATTAATGTATGAAATATTGGTACCCTTGTGTTAAAAAAGAAAGTTTTGTGTTATTTAGATGATATTTTGACTGATATGATTAAACGGATAAGTTTTTAAAAAAATTATATCTGCTAATTTGACTTTAAAATTGTAAAAATGTGAATTCGGTAAAAAAGTAAGTAGACATTTTAGAATTTATTGTTAATGGAGAAGGAATAAAACCAGTGACAGGAAAAATCAGATCAATAAAAGATTTTTAGGTTTGATTGGTTATTTTCGGAGTTTTGTGGGAAAATATGCACTAAAATATTGCTTTTATACATAAAATGAAATAACTAGTAAAAAGATAATTATCAAGAAACATTTAATGAGTACTTAAACAATAAAAAAATTATCATTTAATACATTAATCTTTGACTGTTAAAAAAAGAATATTTTTTAACAAAATTACAAAACAAATAAAAATTATTTCCGAAAACACTTTAACTTTATTTTAAATAATTTTAAGTATAAGCAATTTGATTTAAATTTCCAACTGAAAGTATTGTTAATAAATATTTACACTCTCTAAAAATCAGTATTAAATAAGTAAATATAAAGAATACGTGGGAGAGAGAGAAAAAAATATTTTCGTGGCAAAAGAAAATAAGCATTGAACTTTGACTATAAAAAAAATTGATAATTTTTTTATTGATAAAACTGAAAAATTATTGAATATTTCAACGATGTTCATAGTTTATTAATAAAACAATATCATTTTATTAATAAGGAAAATTTGTGAGAGTTAAACTAGCGGATTTGGGAAGCATTTGTATAAACACGTAAAATTTAACAAAACAAAAAAAGAAAGGGAATTTAAGTAATTACAGGTAACCCTCCTATAACACGGTATCTTATAACACGGTTTCGCTATAACACGATTCGTAAATTGCGGGAAAATTCCTACAACACGTCATCCTATAACACGGTTTTGTTCCAATGTTAGAGCTTGTTATTATTATGAAATAAAAACATCAACCTTAAATGCGTGTTGGAAGAAGATCAGTTGAAACAGAAAACATGCGTGAAACATCAGAAAACGAAATTGGTGCCATATTAAAAGTCGCTAAATCAATCGGAGGCAAAGGTTTTGTGGATATGGCTACTGAAGACATTCAAGAATTATTAGTGGAAGAAGAAGTTGACGAAGCGGATTTGATGGAAATGGCATCCCTGGATGCAAATCAAATAGATTTTGAGGACGCTAGCTCTGATGAAGATTGTGCAGTTAAGAATTTAACATTAAAAGAATTACAAGAAGGCCTATGCTTAGCGGAAAATCTCGAGTCATTTTTCTTGAAAACAGACCCTTCCACGGAAAGAAGTCGGAAATTCAAAAGGGAGCTGCAAAACTGTTTAACTCCATACCGCGAAATTTACAATGACCTAGTAAGAACTGGTCAGCAAAGTTCGATTACAGATTTTTTTAAGAGGGGAAAACATACAAAAACTTTAAATAGAGAAAAAAGTTCTGAAAGTGAAGGCGATATCGTTCCACCCAAAAAACGTTCTCGGTTGATTGTACTGAGCAGTGACGACGAATAAATTCATTAAATTAGGGTTGCGTTAGATTAAAATATTTTTTCCTACTTTGTGTTGGATATACATTTATTATTTAATAAAAATTAAGTTGTTTATGTCGAATTAAAAAAAATATTTGTTTTTAATAAGTTTTTGGAACGTAACCCCCTTTTTGTACTAGTTCTGGGTCTCATACAACACGATTTCACACAACACGGCATTTTCTAGGAACCTAACTACCGTGTTATAGGAGGGTTACCTGTACTTTTGTGTTTCCCTTCAATTCCAAAAAGACAGTTCTCTTCTCTTTAAGTTGTCGCTCCTTTCTCTTCCCTTGGCGGTCTTTTGTCTGCAAACAAAAGGCGCTGATAATGAGGTACATTTAAACGGGAATTTTCTGGCGAGTATATAGCGACTTTAGATTAGGGGGCTAAGACAATACTTCAGATAAAAACGCAGAGCCTTTCTTTATTCTGATTACAGATGCACAATAATTTCCAAGAGAAGTTTTCGTAGTTGAGTAGCAACCAATGTTTCCATTACGCTGTTTGATATTAAAAATGAATTTATAATTTTTCTGATGAAATCAACACATTTAAATGAATTTTAGGAAATAAAATTGACATGAGAAGATTGATATTTCTAAGTTATTTGATTAATTTTGGTATTTTTTTTCAGCTAAAAAGACTCAACATTTTCGCAACGTTAAGTATTTTTTTTTCTTTAAAATGAATATTTCCAAAGCTTTGACTCGTGATAATCCTGGTATAAATTGTTTAAGCTTTACCAGTCGAATGTAATTATGCATTTAAATAACTAATTGTACCCTTATATGCATATTAATCTTTTCAAAGAGGGTATAAAATATGTACTGTATGGTTGTTTAAGAAGCTGCTAATAATTCAGATGATTCCCTAGGGTATTCAAATTGCAGTATGCAGCCTTATTAATCTGACGAAAACCACGATGCTAAATTTCCAGTCTACTATTTTTATGTTGTCTGATAGGAATGGTTGTAAATAAAATCACACCCGTGGTAATTACTCAACGACCGACTACAGGACTTTCAATTCCACATATTTAACGAGCACGTATATCGCATGTACTCGGTGGGCCTTTGGCGGCATTGGGAATCGAACCCTGCCCTTCCGGTTGGAAGGCCGATCTAACCACTAGGCTACAACGGGCTGTTTTCTAATGTGATTCATTCAAGTCACACATTAAAGTGATTGTGAATCATTCAAAAGCATGGGCAGTTTTTAAACCTGAACAGAAATCATGATACCAGATTAACCTCAACATATGTTACTATTGTTGTCGTGCGTAGGCTAGGCTGGCAACATGGGGTGCGCTGCTCCACTTTTCCAACTGAACCATATTTTTAGGTGTGGAGTCCGACTTCCTCAGTACACAGATGCCATAGGGACCCGTTTACAGGTTAGGCAACCATTCACACTTCATTCATACGGGATAAGGACAAAGACAGGATAGATAGAGAGAGAAAAAGTACATCCATGCCCGAACCGGGAATCGAACACAGGACCTCCTTATCCGCAGTTAGGCACGTTGACCACAAGACAAATTGGGCGGCACCTCAACATATGACATGCATATATTATTTGATTGTTATTAAGGATTTTTATGAGAGAGTTCCCAAGAACAAATTTCTCTATTGAACACTTCGCTATTATTGAATTCCATCACAATTACGTTTCGAAAACAAGCAGGATTAAATTTTTTTTAATCTAAAGAAGGGGTGAAGAGTTTTTTTAAAATTTAATAATTAACGCTTTCTTTTTTAAGACATACTTTGATATTATGTAGTATATTTTGAAAAGCAATTTTTATCGAATACCGAGAAACTATTCATTTTTAAATATTCAGCAGGAATTTATAACAGGACTATATTCTTATTCTGTTTCGAATCCGAACTGACTTTTCAGCGGTTCTTGAATTTAACGAATTATCTGAATCTTTTATTCATTACATCAGTTGAATATTTGCGTGAAAATAATAATGTTAAAAATTAAATAATACCACCGACAAAAGTTTTCACTTGAGTCAACATAAAAACTGTGTGTGAAAAAAGTGATATGAAGTTTCCAATAATACACTATAATTGCTCCATTACATTAAGTGAATGAAATGTAAATAAATGAGCAATAAGCAAGGTATTAATAGTTAGAATGTAGTTTTTAAAATTAAAAACTTTTACTTATCTCAAAGTTTAATAATCGCGTATTTTTTTTTAATCATTTAAACTAATATTGAGAAAATGAATCATTGAAAGCCTAGTTAAGAATGTTTGAGAATGTCTTGCTTTGTAACATGTTTGAGGGGCCGCTGTCGCCTGTTTGGTTAGGGTGTCGTGCTCATTATCGGAAGGTTGTGAGTTCGAATCTCTGCTTATCCGATGATCCGTCATGTTCACTAACACCCCGTTTGCCCTTTTAAGTGCGTTTAAGTCTCGGCAAAATTTTCACGTGGCGGCAACTTGGGATTTAAATCAGTTCGAACTTATTTATTTTAAATTAGTTTAACGAACTGATTTAGAGCCGTCTTGTTTTCTGCTATCTTGTTGTGACTGTTTGTTGACATATCTGAAACCGATCAGAATAAATACAACAGAAGCAAAAATTAATAACACAGAAATATTTACATAAGTATTAAATAAGCATGAAACAATTAAATTAAGTTCGAGAAGCATCATAATTTTAATTAATATCCCTTTGAACTGTAATTGTTTAAGGGCGCTCCATGACTGAGCGGTCAAAGGCATCACTGCTAATCGCTTGAGAGCGTAGGAGTGTGTGTTCGATTCCCACCGTGGCTGGGCGTTATTCTTCTGTGGTTGTACATTTGTCATTGTGCTATTTATCCTAATATCGACGAAGACTTACAAGCGGATCTCAAGAATCAAGCATACAAGTCTGAATATACAGATGGAGGACAAAATATTACGAACACCTGTGAAAAAGTATGACGTATTTCACACCTGCAGTACAGCCACGCCACCTGCAACAGAAGTCTGACACCTAGTGAGCGTGATGGGGAAGGTATCAGTTTCTCAACAGCAGTCACCTGAGTTGATTGCTTCTACCGAACTGTCTGTGATAAGTTGAGATGTCAGACCTGTCAGAGTTCCTAAGAGGAATGATAGTTGGAGCGCGTTTAAGTGGAGCATCGGTTACGGAAACAGCAAACCTTTTGGGGTTTGCAAGGAGTACGGTATCAGCCGTTATGACAGCGTACACGAAAGAGGGTAAGACGACGTCTTCAAAGCACAACAGTGGCCAAAAGTCAAGGCTTGCTGATAGGGACAGACGGATCTTGAAGCGCATAATAACCCGAACGCACAAGCAATCATTATCCGATATAACATCCGAAATGAACAATCATCTCCAGGACCCCGTTTCAATAAAAACTGTCAAAAGGGAACTTCATACTGCGAGCATTTATGGCAGAGTGGCAATTCGTAAACCTTTGGTGACAGCAACTAATGCTTTCAAGCGACGCCAGTGGTGCAGAGATCACAAAGGCTGGTCTCCACAGCAGTGAAAACAGATAATATGGTCAGATGAATCGTCATTCACTCTATTTCAGGCGACCGGACGCGTTTATGTCTGGAGAACATCTAGAGAAGCGTTTCATCCTGAATGCCTCTTGCCGACTGTGAAGCATGGGGGTGGCTCCATTATGGTATGGGGGTGCGATATCTTGGCGCGGTCTTGGACCAGTTGTTATTCTGCATGGGAGGATCAAATCCAATCACTATCTAAGCATTCTAGAGGATCATGTACATCCTTTTGTACAGACTGTATTCCCTGGAGAGCGACCGCTTTTTCAAGACAATAACGCCCTTATCCACATTGCTGGGTGCGTTCAAGAATGGTTCGAAGAGCATAACGATGAAGTTGAACATTTCGCTTGGCCCCCTAAGTCTCCGGACTTGAATATTATTGAACATTTATGAGAATATTTGGAGTCCAAACTTCGTTACCGATTTCCACCTTTATCCGGACTTTCGGAATTAGAGACCGCTCTGCAGGAGGAATGGCTTAATATTTCTTTGAATATCGTTCATGACCTTTATGAATCTATTCCACGTCGCATTAAATCTGTACTTCCGTCAAAGGGTGGTCCAACCCCCTATTAATAAATATTTTCCATTATTTCACAGGTGTTCGTATTATTTTGTCCTCCATCTGTATGTAATGTAATAAATAAATATAAAAATTGCTTAATAGACGTGGTCAACTATAAAAAAAAATTCGAAAAGGTCATATAATTTATAATAGCAAACGATAAAGAAGGTTTTGAACACAAGAACCAATATTTCTTAAATCAGCTTCGAGTGTAAGGCAGTGCGAACGCTGTTTTCAATGTAATGCTTAAGTTAAATCAGATTTAACTTTAAATTGACTTAAGGCAATGCGAACGCTGTTTTCAGTGTGATGCTGAAGTTAAATAGATTTCACTTTAAATTGATTTAAGGCAGTGCGAACGCTGTTTTCAGTGTGATGCTTAAGTTAAATCAGATTTAACTTTAAATTGACTTAAGGCAATGCGAACGCTGTTTTCAGTGTGATGCTGAAGTTAAATAGATTTCACTTTAAATTGACTTAAGGCAGTACGAACGCTGTTTTCAGTGTGATGCTTAAGTTAAATCAGATTTCACTTTAAATTGATTTAAGGCAGTGCGAACGCTGTTTTCAGTGTGATGCTTAAGTTAAATCAGATTTCACTTTAAATTGATTTAAGGCAGTGCGAACGCTGTTTTCAGTGTGATGCTTAAGTTAAATCAGATTTAACTTTAAATTGATTTAAGGCAGTGCGAGCGCTGTTTTCAGTGTGATGCTTAAGTTAAATCCGATTTAAATTGATTTAAAAAGGGCAGTGCGAACGGCGTATAAAGGCGGTGATACGTTTAACAGGAATCGGTGGCAATATTCTGGAAATTATAGATGGTTCTGACCGTGGTAAGTCAAATATTATGGGGTCTTCTGTTTCATTCCTGCTTCAAAATTACGAATAGTCCAACCAGTTGCTTCTGCCTAACTGGTAGAGCCCAACTCAGGGCTTGGTATAGGAACCACGATGGTGCAACAATAACTCAGCATGCTTGATACCAAGAAGCTGAAGCAGCATTTAAATATTTGAATTGTTTCCCCTGAAAAGAAAGTTTTCATACATACTGGATTTATGAAAATCCTCTTATTTCCAAATTCAGGAAATAAGAATTTTCGTAAAGTTTGCCGCGATTTGCGGAACTTTAAGGTGAGTAAGGGAACAAACCTGACAAACTGTAAACCTACCGGACTGAGTATGTCCAAGCAGAAACCAAACATAAAAAGCAGAACTCCCCTTATGTCGAACGCAGAGGACAATCCTACCAATAGATAGATCACTTTGAACTTAATATAAATGATGTTCATGGACATTTTTCTGCCATTAACAATAAGGATTTTTTTTTCAGTTAACATGCTCAACATTTTTTTCCTTTGACACTTCCCCACGCATTTAATAAGCACGTTATATAAATACACGGTATTTTTAAAGGGATATTCTTCTGAGGAGAAATGTTTTCGTTTCCTGCTTTCATTTATCATTATATAGTTGTACTCCAGTTATCAGCATCGCTTTTAGAATTTCAGAAAAATTAATTTGACTGAAGAAGAGACGGAAAAGGAGAAAAAGAAAAGAAAGCTCGAGAAAGGGAAAGGTAAGAAAAGGGGAGAAGAGATGAGAATGACACTTGAGGAATTCAGAAACGTTCTTTTGGAAATTCCTGGAAGTTCAGAAGTTAGTGCTGAAGATGTAGGAGAAGGGCTTATGAGTCAGATCCCAGATTTCAAATTGCAAAAGAAAGTTGGGACCATCAATTAGTGAAACATCTGTCGGATTTGAAGTAGACTGAAGTAGACTACTCAAAACCGAATAAAGGCAGTGATACAGCTTACTCTCTCCGAGATATTTAGCAAGCTTTCAGTTACAGCACCATACATACATACATGCATGTATGCATACAAACAAGCACACATACACAAACTGTATTAATCTATAGTACTAATTACTGTAACAAGTAAAAATATTGCCCTTTTTAACTGAATGCTTTAATCTTAAAATAAGTAATTAAAATTTACCCTTTTTTTAAAAATCCATCTAACCGAATTTCCGATCATCCGAATACGGTCCAGTTCCACTTGATTTGGATAGTTGGAGTTCTTACGGTATTTTGCTTAGAGCTCCAGTGGTTCAGCAGCTTCACGAAGCATCATTTGCCGCAGGCAGTGGTTGGGAGGGTGACCCGTGACCTTCTCGAAGTGACCATGCCGCACTCTCCTTCATTGGTGGAGAGTACATTCTCTCCTTCATTCAGCACTCCGTGGGTTGATGACGTGTCCAGGTTAAAAGGTGACATCCAAAGTCCTTCCGCTGGTGTAGCGTGGTTGTGAAAAGAAGGCTGCCAGCTCAGGTGTGACCTCGTCACCTGACTGTGGTTCAAAATTATGCGGCACTTGTAACATAAAGCTTCAGTCCGGGGCACCGCTATGTATGTTTGTATCTTGCTCAGTTAATAATTTCTGTATTTCAGATTGCTCTCTTTATTACGATTCATTCCTTATTTATAATCTCTTTCTTCATGGTAACTGTTTGATTTGTTATCATTTACTTTATCAACGTTTTTCCAAAAAATTATTATTTTCCCCTGCATATTTTTTTTTTGATGTATTGTTATTTCCCTACACAGGATAGACTATATCTGCGTTTATAAATCTCCTCTTCAGATTTTCTTCGTTTTCTCAGGAGGTTTTTCATACCAGCTATTTTCAAGGTTTTAAAATTGATAAAAAAAAATGCATGAAAAGTAAAACTGTGAGGTATGTACAAAAGAGCAATAATACTAAAACAATCCTAGACGTTAAGTGTACTGGAAAATCTTTCGAATTACAAGGGAGACAACAGTGCCTTTGATGAGGTACGCTCTAAAAATTGCCGGAGAAACGAAAAACTACGCGGCCCATTTCTCAAGAAATCCGAAAAGGAACATTTAAAATCAAATGTTCTGCCATAAAAGGTTATTATTATATATAAATGAATTTGCTTCAGTCACAATATATTTTTATTCGCCTGTTTCGTTGGAGTTTAAGTAAACTTGTTACAGATTTAGAATTAAACGTGTAATTATATTTAAATTAAAAATACAAACGTGTTATAACAATGAATAGATTCGTTATTTTTTATATTTCTAATCATTTTCGAAATATGTGGATTTATAGCTTTTTTATTTACATTATTTAAAATGTGATTCAAAATAAAATAAAATCCGTTAAATGAATTTTCAACTTTAATCATAAAATTTTTGCGAATTTATCTAACGATATTACTACTTTTTCCAGAATAAGGAATCTCTAATTTAAAATAACGGTCTGGATGAAAGATTAGTACTTTTATTCCATCTTTCATGAAAATTACTAAAGTGTGCTTCAAGGGATTCTAGAATTTCATGAACCCTTTTTATAAGAAAATTACAAGGAAGAGTCATGAATAAAGTACGTAATAGTATTTTAATGAACGAGAGTAAAAGAAATAGTTGATTTTTGTTCATTACGGCAAAAGAAGGATGCTCGCACGTAGCTCTTAATCAGCAACAGATGAACTTTAACATCATTTATTTCAATGCAAATCCGTAATTTAGTTATCTTTAAAAATCACAACTCTTTGATTTTGATAGTATGAAATTAAAATGGAAATATAAACTTTATATCAAAAAAATTTTATTTATTTAAAACATTTATTATTAAATTTTTACATTTTTGTATAGTATGTTGCAAGTGCAAGCTTTTGCTTTCCTATTTATTTGTCACCCTATAGCAAATAGTCATATATCCTTTGCCATTCGAGATGGCTTTTTTCATTGACAGTACACAGTATTCCTAACACAACACTTATTCCGATAAATGTGCGAGGAGAAAGTACAGCATTTCCTTGCGGTTATTCAACAAAACCTGAAATCGAACTCGCAACCTTTCATTCCAAAGAGCATGTCACACTGCACATATTTTCCATATCATTTTGAACCCACGTTGACGGCAGCATAAGGCTGTTGTAGAGAATTTTAATGACGAGCATGTAAATCGAATTCATAGGGGACTCATAGATAGAGGGCCGTATTCGCTTGTCACAAGGGTAGAAAACTCTCAAGCACTCACCCCGAAGACGTGCTTCCAGAAAGGCGATATCTACCGTTTCCCAGCCGTGGATCATGGGACTTTTCGCTTAGGAGAGAGTAGTTTGACCACTGGGAAACGGTAGACCAAACACTATTTATTGAAATTATTTGAATTTGTTTAACTTATGTTTCACTAAAGCTACGCATTGACAGCTTGGTAGCAATCTAAATTAGATATTGAGATTAGCAAGTTGATAAATGAATGCAGATTTCAACTGCTGTTAAAAATGGGCAAATTAAGTTAATTATAACCTCATTCTTATATTTTTATGCAATAAAAAAAAGAGAGGTTATCCACTTTTGATTAATGCTATCTTTCACAAGTGATATACCATTAAAAAAATTTCACTCAAGGGCTATGGCTGTCCTTGAATGAAATTTAGCTTCTGATTATTGTCAGAACAGCTGTATGTACTTTTTGCTTCACTGTAACAGCGCATTGTATAATTACATCGCAACCTCACACCTAATTTAAAAAAAATGTTGATGCGTTATCAAAATGAAAATATAAGAAATTTTTGAAGTTTAATATATTACAAAAACTTTTCAATTCGAATCCAAAACTACTCTTTTTTTTGTTAAGGCAGATTACACATAGGCATTGGGCAAAATAGAAATGCCGAGGATTGGATTTGTTTGTCACTCAAAATAACAGCTAATTAGGCAGGTAATTACAACTTAAAGTTGATTCCGAGCTACTACAATCATCCGGAATCTATAAGGGATTCGAACCTACTAACTGTTGAACAAAACGTCAAACATTCGGATGCAACTTTGTTAAGACTTTTTCTTTGTTTGTCGCGCAATGATCATTTTATTCACTCGAAAGCTAATTAGTCTAGGCAATTTAAAGTGAAATTGTTATCTCTATGCACATTTACATCCAATGTGGGATTCGAACCTAAGAACGGCTCGTCTGTCGAGAGGGAGGGAATATATATATATATATATATATATATATATATATATATATATATATATATATATATATATATATATATATATGGAAAATCTCAAACACTTTTATTTTTCCTTTTAAATTTCGTATAATTTTTTTCCAATGTCAGGCTGATCTTAGAACTAGCACCACAAGGGACGAAGATGATGGCAACTTGTACAGTGGAGCATGAAGTGAATGTGCCATCTTCGCCCATTAAGTGGAAGGACAAAGAAATGCACAGAAAGAACGGAACATCTCTACCCGAGCCAGATTTGAACCCGGGACCTACTGCTTCGAAGCTAAAGACGCCAACCACTCCGCAATTGGTCGGTTAAACTAGTATACTAATGTTATTATTAGTATTAAAATATACTATAAATTTGTTACTTGAAAACAAAAGTGTTACAAAAATTTCCAAACACAAAATATGATCTGCACTACGAAATTGATGAATATTTTTTAAAATGCTAAGAACTTCGTTGCCATAGTATCTATGGTTTTTAAGTCTCAAAACCAATCGAGGTTTTGAGAATTAAAATTTTAGAAATGAACGAAAAGAAAATCGCATCTCAATCTATACTCTTCACGCAAAGTATGCTATACAGAGTGTCCTCTCCAAATATAGTTTTAGCTGAAATGAAATAAATTTATTATGGGGAATATTCGAAACAGGAAAATTTATATAACATTGTCAGATGTTTTTTTGTTTGTCCCCCGAAATTTTTTGCCTGGTTTAAAATTAAGAATCGCGCACGAAATGGAAACAAATTTTACGACAATACCCTTTTAGTAATCTTTTTTAAGGGATTCAATTCTTCAAAACTCTTTCATTTGAAAGCATCTTTTTTCAATATAGTTACAGAAACATAATAGCAAAAATATTTCAAGTTTTTTATTTGTTATAAAATTTAAAGTAACGTTATGAACTAAAATTCAAAATTAGATATTGAGACACTTTACTGCTAGCATCTTCCACTTTCTTTCCAAAATTCTTAGCCTGGGAAAGCTTTTATAACTATCCCTTTTGCAACCATTTGAGACCAGAGTTGTTCTTCGTACACATACTGGTTTCTTGACCGGAAGAAAGAACCGACACACTTCCGGCGCTTAATTTCTTGACGGCATTCAGGGCAACAAAACGTCTCCCTGAAATCTCGCTCCTCGGATAGCTAACAGCCTTCGGGAGAATGGTTGACAATGCTATCTTTGGGTCTTCTATCTATCATTTTTACAAAGACAGCTTTGAAAAGCGACACCCATCCCTTTCCTTCACTTCGGGGAATAGGGTGATTATTTTAAAAATAAGATGTGAATTATTGTCCACCTGCAGTGCTACACCCTCTTTCGTAGAGAAAAAGTTCTAGCGTTTATTTGCTCCACTATATTCATAGTTGAATGTTCTGCAACTTATCTCTGAAATCAGGTTTCTCGTCTAACCCTCGCCGAAGAAAGCTGTTTCTTTGGGTGGTCCATCCCGCAATCCCCTACGCCCACAAAGAGAAGCGCCATGAAATTCGACACCGATCCCATCCAAGGAACAGAAGAGCTGGCTCGTCGCTTTTTAGCGTCGGAAATAGAATCCTGCGAACCGGAAGTAGAATTATTCAGCCGACGTTGTCGGAAGTGTTCGGGAAAAACTCTGTTTTCGTGGTTTCGTCAGGGGTAGTAAAGAACCCAAACAAAGAACTCGAAGAGCCGATGAACTGTGAGATGCTTAACGCTCGAACTTTCCAAAATAATGAAATTCCGGAGGAATTCCTCGAAATTATAATGATGATGAACTGTTTAATTTTGTGAATAATGCAATAAAAGAGGAAATTAATATAAAAATTATCCAAATAAACGCCGAAATTATTGCTATTGAAACGGGCACTGCTCACTCCAGAAAGATGATGGAGAGCATCATTAATGAAAAAAAATATTCCAAAAGGGAACTCATCGGACAATTCCTCAATACAGACATCGAAATAAAAATGGAAAACTCCAAAAAAGTGAAAGGTAAGTGAGATTTCCTTAACTGGTGCATTATTATTAAAAATAACAATAACTTTATTAATGCTCCTAATGTTAATGTAAACTTAAAAAATCCAAATGAGAAAATGTGCATGTGCATGAAAAGGATTTATGTAATGCTAAGATTTCCAAAAATTCAAATACTTAAATAACTCATAATGTAAACAAAAATTCTAATGAAAATCTTTCTCAAAATAATCAAAAAGAAATTCTTTTTGATCTTTTTAATTTAAATTATTTAATAGGAATTTAATTTTTAATAGTAATTAATATTTAATAGGAATTAATTATCAAATAGGAATTTAATTCAAATTACTTACAAATAAAAAGTAATTTGAATTAGATTATAAATTCATATAATCTAATTCAAATTACTAATATTTGAATTAGATAAATCAAGCAATGCTGAAATTATCTAATTCAAATAATATTAATAACATAAACAACCAAGCTTCTACTCAGGGAGAAATTAATAAAAAAAATAAAGAAACTAATCCCCAAAATCCTGAAATTGAAATAATGGAAGTAAATTCAAATAACAAAAAAAAAAAAAAAAAAAACTAAAAGGTCTAAAGATTAAATGAGTAACACAACATCCGCAGATGATGAAGGAGAATTTAAAATATACAAACACAAAAATAGAAGCAAAAAACCAAATAAACAAAATCATAATAACAAAGAAAAAACTGTAGTTATTTAAACTACAGCTATTCAAAATAAATTTGATGAATTAAATAAATTAATAAACCAAGTAAATAAACCAACAAGCCCAGAAAATACAGAAAAAAACCAGCGAATTAATACAAAAATCCAGGATCGAACCTTCAACCCCCCGAAACACACGAAATTCAAACGTTTCTCAGGTAGAAAGTCAGGACAGTAATAAGATAGAGGCTCGTAAAACATCCCCAATATTAATAAAAAAAAACACCTTTAAAAGATTAATAAAAATAATACAAGAAAAAACACAAAAAATAGCATAAACATCAAAACTTCAGGAGAGCGCCTCAAAGTCACATGCAACGACACAGACACCCATAGAAAACTTACGCAACATTTACAATTAAATCACGTTGATTATGTCATCCCAGGACTGGGAGAAAAGCCAGTAAAAATTGTCATCAAAGGACTCCCCATTCACGTGCCAATTGAAGAAATCAAAGATCTTGAAGCCCTCAACTTTAACGTAGCAAAAATAACCCAACTTAGGCGATCAAAAGCTCAATTTAAATTACTAATATTTCAGGTACAGCCAAATAAAACAAACAATTTAGAAGACATATATAAAACAGAGGAACTTTATTCCATAATAGTTTTTGTAGAGGCATACAGGCCTAGACCAGGTGCCTACCAATGTTTTAATTGCCTGGCATGGAACCATGGCTTCTCAAACTGTTTTTGTAAACCCAAATGCCTTGAATGTGCTGGTGATCACAGCACGAAAGAATGTTCAAAAAGCAGGGAAACCCCTGTAAAATGTGCTAACTGTGATGGACTACACCAAGCTTACTACAAAAGCTGCCCTAGGGCCCCTAAGGCAATCAAACCCACCTTCCAAAGCAACAAAATAAGGAGTGGTACAAGTTGGGCACTAGTCACCCAAAACAACCCAGCTGAAAACAAAAATATTGAATTTCCAAGTTTACCAAACACAGAAAACAACATAAATGCTAACAATAATACCACAAATTTTTATTTTTCAGCTTTCTCCAATCTTAGAGAAATCTTAAAATTCTGTAAAACAATCAATGAAAAATATTTGGAAATAAATTACAGGAATTTAATAAAACTGGAAACTATTACAGACCCAACCATGAAAATGTTTGAGTTCTATAACTTTGTAAATAACCTCAACCAAATAGTTCTACCTATGAGTAATCTACTCAACAAATTGAATATAATCATATGGAATGCTCAAAGTTTAAAAACAAAAAACATGAATTAATCACTTTTTTACAGGAACACAATCCAGACATTATTCTCCTACAAGAAATTTTTCTTAAACAAAATGAAATTTTTTACATTCCAAACTACACATTCACACTCACACCCAGAAACTGCTCACCAAAATTGTCAAGAGAAGGATCTGGAATTTTAATTAAAAATCACCTCACACACAAACATATCACTACCCCAAATTTTCAATAAATAGAAGCTACAATAATTGAAATTTATACCCCTTCCCCGCATGAAAAACCCCTTATACTAACATCCATCTACATACCCCCGAACACCCACCCAAACTTCCCATTTGAAATAGAGAATCTTCTTTCCAGAATCCTCATTGCTGGGGAATTTAATTGTAAACACAAAAACTGGAACTGCCAAAGCCCAAATATTAATAATCATATTTTAAATAACTTCACTAAAAATGCTGATCTTCAACTAATTTCACGCTCAATTGCAACATAAATTAATCTGATCTAAGCATAATTCTATAAAACAAATGGACATAATTTTTCACGAATTTCATGGCGACACATTTTGTTAAAGGGCAAATGTCTTTGCAACATTAATAAATGAAAAAAAAATTTTTTTTCTTACTGTAAATCGAAAGGCAATTAAACATTTTTGTCGCTTGAGAACATATATGCGAATCAGGATTTAAATAGTAATGCAGCTATATAGTATCCTATAATAAAGCTCAAACAAGTAAATTAATAAATAAACAAGAAATGGGTCAATAGTGAAAAAATCAAGACAAACTGAATCTAATAGGTAAATATATTTTTATATTAGTTTCTTAATTCTAATTTAAAAAATTAATAATAATTTTTGAGGATTTATTAATTAATAATTGCAAATTAGTTAATATTTGAGAGGCATTTGTATTCTCTTCACTCTGATTTAAAAAAATTGGACTTAAAAGTAAAAAATAAATATTTTGCTTAGAAAATCCAGGCAGCTTTTTCTTCTTCGATGCCTGACTACGTCATCAACGGCTATTTCCGGTGTCAGTTTTCGAGATCATTTGAGCCAGGCCTTCTCTTTCCCTAGCCCTGGATCCCATCCCTCCTCAGATTTCCCGTGTTTAATTGCCTAACTGTGCACATCTTGTTTATGACCTGTCCATCCATTGCTTACTCACTTGTTGAGTTGCAGAGGGCCTTGTGACTCAGCTGTGGGCTAGGGAAGGACAGCCCGGGGGGTCCATCATGCCTCGGGCACCATTAGGAAAAGGGCGCTAAATAATAAGACAAAATTTTTCAGAAAATTTAAATGTATTTTGATCCAAATGCCAATTTTATTCAGGAAAAATTTTTACTTTAAATTTCTAATAATAAATAATCACCTAAAGAGAGCCTAATGATGAATTTATGCGCTGGAACAATATTAACTACATTATTTTGAGTAGATTAGGTTTATTTGCTTAATCAATAATATAATTTTTACAGTTGCAAGTTGACTGGGACCTCAAGTTGACACATGCAAGTTGGCTGGGAGCTCCTGTTAGAAAAATAAGGATTCATCAAGAATATAATGAATCTTGCTGCATTCACACACACATTAAGTTAAATAAGGTAGATCGAGTCAGTTTAACTTTTTGGGATCTCCCTTCGACATTGATCTGTAATCAAGATATACAAGCATCAATATAAATAATACTGTAAATAACTTTAAATTAAAATAAAAAAAATACCTTAAATGCACATAAAAATAGAACTAATTAGTATAGTATTTGAAAAATTTTATAAATCTTTATTTTCGTTATTTACAGATGCCCAAAATTTGTAATACAAAATAATCATATAGAACTATAAATCTTGAGCAAAATATACAAATTTAAAAAAATTCATAGTAATCAAATACAATTTAAATTTAAAAAATTTCAATTTAAGTTGTTTTTATTTAATTAAAAAATCATTTAAATTTGAAAAAAATTTAAATGTTAAAAATTTAAAAATTTTAAATTTCATTTGTAGGACATTGCTACCACGACATATTTTATACATTCCTGCAAACTTTATAGAAAGCAGCAGCTCTTCGGTTGGCTCGGGATTCGAACCGATTACCTTCTAATAATGAGAGCGAAAGCTTTAACCAAAAAATAATTATAGATATCTAAATATTACAATTTTTAGTATGCATCTTCGAATAGATTTGTAATATTTATACAATTCAAGGAGTTTAAACATCCAATATAAATTTCGTTATCTATCAATAAATGGTAATTTAATTTAGAAATTTTAAATTATAGTAAAAGAAATAAATCGTATCCATTTTTTCTGATTAAAATATTATATTAAAATGTTATTTAAAAATAATATCTACCAAATAAGTTGTTTTTCTGGACAAAAACTAAACAGCTTTAGTAAAATACTATTTCTCATTTTATTTTTTAAAGTGTATCAAAAATGAACTTTTTTGACTAATTGGAAACATAGAAACATTTTTTTATCCTTAAAACTAATTTATTGCAATGTATGTGGCAGTATAATTATCTATTTTCATTAAATGATTGAATTTGAATTACGGTTTTCAAATCTTTTTCAATCCTTACGTCTTGAAATGTATTTTTGCAATTCAATAAAGAAATAAAACATATATATCCTAATTTTTCTCACTAACAAAAGCAATGATGCAGGAAAGTAACATAATTATTTGTTGCTTTATATTCTCACATTTTATTTAATGAAAATTGAAAAGCATAACATTGTACCAACTTAGATATCGTGCATTTTAATAAAAGAATCTTAAATGTCTAATCTTTTATATGAATGAAACAGAACAAAATAATTATTATTATACCTAGTTATATCCTTTATTTAATTTTGAACCTTTCTTTTTCGTATTTTAAACTTGAACATTAAATGTGCAGAGCTTGAAAGACAGTTGAATTTTTCCCCTCATCATTTTACGTACTTGCTGCCGACAGATGGCTGAGTGGTTAGCGCTCCTGACTCCTGAGATGTGGGTCTCGGGTTCGAATCCCGGTTCGACATGGATGTTAATTTCTTTCTCTGTGTTTTTTTGTCCTTTCTTCTGTGATGATGTATGAATTGTTTGTGGTAGTATATGGCGCGGGCAACGCGCTACTCGAATCCGTGACTTGGTGCACAGGCTAACGATAAATGAGTAGCAGCTTATGGCCTTGTTGTGGCATAGGGTTCGTCACCTAAGTGCCTGACGTTTGAAATTTTTTTTTATTTTCTTGACATAAATTTTTTAGTTTCGTTAAGGTTGCAATTTTATTATTAACTTACATGACTTATATTCATCCTTTAAAAGTTATCTGCATATTTACACTTCCCCATAATACTTTACATCTTTGACGAATCATCAGAGGAAAAAAATTCATGGTGCATTAAATATGGTGGTTTGCTAAAGCGACCAAGGACCTGAGCCACCTTGCTCAATCTGTCTTTCTGGCAAATGGTCATTCAAGAAAGTGGGAGGGACATTCCAATAGGTATTGCCAGTCTCCTTGATTTAACAAAACATGAGCCGGATAAAACGCCGAACAAACACATCAAAACTAAGTGCATATTTGTATTCTAATCTTTGCAAAGCCACCCAACTTGTCTAGTGGTCAGTGTGCCTGACTGCGGATAAGGAGGTCCTGGGTTCGAATCCTGGTTCGGGCATGGATGTACTTTTTCTCTCTCTATCTATCCTGTCTTTGTCCTTTCCTTGTATGAATGAGGTGTGAATGGTTGCCTACCCTATAAACGGGTACCTATGGCATGTGTGTAGAGCAAAGTCGTACTTTCCCCTTCATGGTGCTCTGATTAAAACGAAAGACGCTCCCAATTGACTTAAATTCGCATAGCCAAGGCATAGCGAACTTGGCTTGTCCAAGTGTCATTAGTAACAACAACAACAAAAGTTATTTTTCCACAAATTTCGTGTATTTGTATGTAATCTAGTATATGCATGAATTTAGGTACGATAGACTAATTATTATTACAATGTTTATAATAAGTACCATAATTTTAAAAATAATTGATATTATAATATTTGATTTCAAATAGATATATTAGCTGAATATAAAAATACAATAAACACCAGTTGTGAGGTGATTTCTGCTTTGGTTTACACTGTACTGGTGAACGATTTCTACTCTGGTCTTTGGTTCACCAGTTCATGCGTTCGAATCACACTTTCGGCATGGATGATAATAATGATTTGGAATATTCTTTAAACTTTTTTAGGTGATGGTTTAATTAAAACCAAAGTGCAAAAATGACCATTGAGTGACAAAGAAACCAAAATAATGTGGTTTACCGTAGTTTATACCGTAGTAGTATGTTACCGTAGTTTAGTGTTAAGGATGCTTTCTTTTGAGTTCCAAATCCTAGATACGATCATAGATCCACAAACTTTTAAATAGTACTAAATTTATGCTTTCTTAGTGCATATTTATAAAGATGGCTGCTTTGAGGTTTACTAAATTTTACTTCTTATGATGCGTACCTTCGATACGCACATCGAATTTTTGATGTATAAAGTAACACATTGTTGGTTATATTTTTCTCTTTGTAAACAGATGTAACAAATTTTAAAAACGTGGTAGTTTGGTTGGAAAAAGGTGTTATCATTATGAGAGGAGTTAGTGGGTTCTATACTAGACCCAGCCAAAGGTCAGATGTGTGTTTGTGTTTACTATTATAGATTAGAATATTTAAAATACTAAAATGTCACACGAGATATTTTTTTAGGTGATAGGATTTTTCTGTGGGCAGAAGAGCGCCAGAGAGAGTTAATTGGAAGTTAATTAGAAATAAAAACCTTATAAAAGTTAAATAAGAAAAAGTAAATTCTAATGTCACAGTTGATTAGCGGAAGGTCTTTATATCTGTTTGCAGCTGTTTGATTTTTCTATGAATGCAGCAGATTGTTTTTACGCATCTGTCTGTGTGGTGGAAAGTTTTAATTTTTGCCCATTATACGATTTTTGTCTCAAGTCCTATTTATGAATATTCTCATGGAAAACAGCAGATGTTAAAGTGCTTTCCATTTTTTCTGCTGCTGAGCTGTCCAGTTTCGTTGTATCGTAATACATTTTTCTCAGATATATAGGACATACAATAATAAATTTAATAATATTTTTTAATAAAATCATTCTAAATGGAAATCATTACTGCTCATTTGAGAGTGACTTTACGAACTTGAGTTCAATATTGATTACAGGCATATGCGCTTTTATATATTTTTTAAATTCATATAGAATTTTTGGTCGCAAGAAATACTCTTTATATTTATTTCATCTTAATGAATTATATTAAAAGTTAATGCTCAGGAGTAATTGAATATTTTTCTTAAATAATCCAAAGTATTTATTGTAATTATTCTATTAAACTAGTGAATGTAATGAAATTGTTATAATTATTTATCAAATTCTTAACTATGATTCCAAAATCTACCTAAAAATGTTCTTTCTCTATATTTGCTATACTGTAAAAATAATTTTGATGATAAAGTACAAAGAATCCTAAAATTGAATTATCTTAATTAATGAAAATTTTATATTCTTTTATATTAAATTTTCATTTGGTTGCTTACTTTTCTTACCATTTAATGAAATATAGTTTATTTATTTGAGTGAAAATGTTATATAAAAACACAACAAACAAACTTACTAATTAAAAATTTTCGCGTTATGTAGAAATACTATATGCTTCAAATACTATTTTAATTCTACAAATTTATTAATTAAATAAATTTATATTGATCTGCATATTGAAACCATTGTTTTTGTTTCAACGTAAAGTTAAAAAGTCTTGTTTCAGAAAAATTTTTGAATGTTAATTCAAACACTTGATTAAAATATATAACTTTGATATTGTTGAAAAGTTTCAATAATTTTTAAAAGATATTGAACTTTTCAAAGTTAAGTGTTCACATGTAATTCGGTAAAAAAAAGAAATTTTTTAAATATTCTTTTCTTAATTTTAATTATCTTTCTAAGTTATTTTTGAAATTAATTATAGCTTTTTGCTAAAAGATTATCCTATATTTTCCGATACGTTTTGTACAAGCCTAATACTTTACACGAGTTATTCAATGACTTTTTACAATTTGTCCATTTTCTTCCCATATTCGTTGATATTCAGCAACTACAGGAATTTACCAGCACACGTTTCGCTGCGTATTTTTATGCATTCAATTATTACAGATAGTGAATTCTAAATTAGTGCCCTAACCTTCAGTTAAACAACTCTTTTGTTCGAATCCTGTCAGACGTGATATTTCTAGTAGTCCAGTTAAAAATCGACTTCGAAAATTAATAGTACCTCGCCCAACAATCAAAAGCTGGCCTTATGATAAAGTATTATTTCAAATTACTGAAAGAATTAATCAAACTGAATTAAAAAATTCAGTTTGATTGCCACCCCATGCGAGAATGTCTCTTGTAATTCGGTATCCACTTTAGGACCTAATGAAATTAGGTCTTAAGTAAAAATTGAAAAGCAAAAATATCGAAAAGCCGAAAAAAACACTTTTCACACCGAAAAAAACACACACTCGAAAAAAAATACCGAAAAGCTGAAAAGCAAACCAAATGAAACTCTAACTCTTGAATTTTCTCTGAAATACATTTTTTCCTTATTATTTCTTTATTTGTGGAGATTCTGAATGTTTTGATAAATTCGTTAATGCATGAGTAATTCTTGCTTCTATGAATTTTTTCTGTTGAGTTTTTTTGGTTAATAAATACAGAAAACAATGTGGAATAAATTTTAAAATGAGTAAAAAAAAATATCTTTCAGAATCATTCTAAAATAAAGACTGGGTGTATATCGATGAAGATTGGCTGTATGTGAAATATCGATATGAGTATAACTGTTAACATGGATGAGTAGGTTTATATTTCCGAAAAATTCTTTTTAACAATATGCAGACCTTCAATGTACAAATTCCTTCATTTTAATAAATATATGTTGTATTTATTTTTATTTTCAGACTTAACTAATGCAGTATATCACTAAGGAAAGGTACTTAGTATTATTTGGTTGCATTTATATAT
>JAJQOW010000571.1:60000-98976 GCA_037975125.1 Latrodectus hesperus
ACAATTTCATTTGATTAAATCATCTGAAAAAAGTTTATTATGTGAAAGAATTGTTACTAAAATTTGATTTTTATTATAAAACTTAGATTTTTTTTAAATGTTTGACATTTTTTTTTAATACTTAAAATGCAAACATGATTTTCGAATTCTGGCATGTTTTGTACTATAAATTTTTTGTGTGAAGATAATGTTTCTAAGCACACAAATAATTAAAATCTTAAATATTTAAAAAAATATATACTTTTATAAACTCACATTTATAAGCGTTGTTTTAGTTGATTATTACAAAATGAAAAGGCTTACTTAATTTTGTTTATATTAATCATCAACTTTTTAAACAGTGTTTATTGAAAATAATAAATATGCAACACATTTTTGAAAGCATAAATTAATAAAGAAGGAACATTTTACTTACCTTCGAAAGCGTTAGTTTTCGTTCTTGTAGTTCTTATTTAAAAATTACTTATTTATGATTTTAATTATTATTTTACTGTCACAATATGATTTATTTCTGATAAATCATATTGTGGCAGTAAAATAGTAGAATAAAGTAAAGTTTCTTCTCTCATAATAAAAATTAAAATATTTAGATTCATATCAGAATTTATACCCTAAAATATTTTCTCTAGTACTCATGATGTGCAAAAACCATTTATTCACTGTATCATGATTCACTCATATAAAAGTATAGCTATCATATTATGTAATAAGTACAGTCATATTTAAAGTATAGTTGTCATATACATTGAAATATTAAAAAAGTAAAATTAGTTTGTTAATTTCTTTTTGAAAGGAATTTCCACTAAAGATAATAGAATAATTTTTTTTATAAAGATAATGAAGTCATTCATTTTTTTAATTTCTACGTAAAGATAACAAAATCTAATCTATAGAAAATCTTTCTCATTTTAGATAAAATAAGAATTTAAAAAATTAAAGTTATTTGGAATTTAATCTGTGAGAAAATTAAATGTGTGTTATATGAGTTTTCTTATATAAAAAATTATGATTGCTTATAATACTTTTGGTTATTTTATTTGGTAATTTGTTAACACTATGCAACTTGTAACTTACAACTGAATGGCCTAAGCGAAAAAAAATTTTTTAGTGCAAAATGTCATCGTTCCAATGATCATAAATCTGAACTTATTTGATCAATACTTCACAGGATCGCTCCATGCATACATAGTGGTGCAGGTGAGTCTCAGACTGTACAGGTTAACGGGTTTGGAATATTCGCACATCATAAAGAGCCTCGTAATTTTAAACCACGGTCAGGTGGTAAAGAGGTCACACCTGAGCAGGCACCTTTCTCTTCCCATCGACGCCCCACCAGCGGCCAATGGGGGAACTTTGGACGTCATAGATTAACGTGGGCACCTCTCCAATCCATGGAGCTCCAGCAACCCTATAAAGGAAAATGAAGCGGGATAAAGCAACACCTCCTAGAATACAAGGACTGAGCCAACACCCCCTAGTAGGTGTTGGATGAAGCTACTAAGCCACTGGAGTTTTATTAATCACTACATCCACCTACCGAAGAAAATAATGGATTTCTTTTTCCCCTACATAATATTATTTTCCTTCTCTTTACCTATTTTTTAAGATTGTCGGCAAGAATTTTGATATTTTAGATAAAGATGTTTTTCAAATAATTTTGGTTCTTCTAGTCACTTTTTCTCTCATTTTAGGTGATATTGTCGTTGCCCACTATTAACTACTCTGATTATATCTGATTTCGTCAAAGGTTGAACAAATTGAAAATTCAGCTTATTAGAATGCGTTCAATAAAGCAAGAAAATAAAATTATGGAAAAAGAAAAAAAATATAAAAAATTATTAACCTCTCTGCCACAGAAATAGACATTGGACAAGTCATGAAAAACCATTCAAATAATGTTGGATATACTTTATTTTCATCACTCTTTTCTCAAAACAAAATCTTCAAATTTAACAGCGCATCTGATTTGCCATCTGATAAATAAATGAAATAATAATAATAATAATAATTCAATGTAATCAATAAACTTTTTTTTCATTTTAATGCCTCAAATATAATTTAATTAAATTAAAAACCAATCAGAAAATATTTATCTTGTTACTTTGTAAATTTTACTACACACAAATTTACTTTTTTAAATATTACTTCTAAAATTAAGTAGTTCCATACACAACACCAATCACGCTGCCCAGCTTGTCTAGTGGTCAGCGTGCCTGACTGCGGGTAAGGAGGTCCTGGGTTCGAATCCTGGTTCGGGCATGGATGTACTTTTTCTCTCTCTATCTATCCTGTCTTTGTCCTTTCCTTGTATGAATGAGGTGTGAATGGTTGCCTACCCTATAAACGGGTCCCTATGACATGTGTGTAGAGCAAAGTCGTACTTTCACCTGCATGGTGCTCTATTTAAAAAAAACGAAAGACGCTCCCCTTCGACTTAAATTCGCATAGCCAAAGGCATAGCGAGCTTGGCTTGTCCAAGTGTCATTAGAAACAACAACGCCAATCACAATAAAAATTAAAACAAAAAATTTTTCGAAAGCTTTAAATAAAATTCTTGATTTTGTGGAAAACTGATAATAAAATAGTGACAAAACATTTTTAAATGTTTCTCACATTTGAATCGAATTTGTATCATTGCTATTATGAAAGAATACAATCTTAGCTTACTATTTTTCTCTTCCTTCTTTTAGATGCCTGTATAAGACGGAGCGGAAAATCGAATTATGTTTGACCAATCAAATTTATTTTAGCTTTATGTGACGAGTTTTTCAAGTTTTAAAATGTGTTGGCGAAAACTAGAATTGTTTGCAATTTGTAAGACCTGGGGATACGTGCATAAACTCTTTTGTCCACTACGGAAAATGCTGTAAATTTCACCAAATTGAAACCAAACCGTTTGAAATTGTTCTGCGGTTTTATATTTAATTAAAATCGAAATAAAAAGTTAACTTTCTTTAAGAAATCTTGAAATTAATGTTTCATTGCCTAGGATTATTTGCGAGGTATATTTTATTTGCAAAAATAATCAAATATAAATAACATAAAAAACAAATTAAACGGTAAATTGGCGGCCCCAATTGTATTCTATAAAGAGCTGTCCTATGCTTGATAGTTGCACTTGTAGAAAAACTCTTACAGCCGAAAAACTAATCTCAATCGATTCCAGCAAAAGGGCGCTCCGTGGCTGAGTGGTCAAAGCATCACTCCGCTAATCGCTTGAGAGCGTAGGAGTGTGGGTTCGATTCCCACCGTCGCCCTGGGTGTTTTCTTCGTTATCTTCTGTGGTTGTACATCTGTCATTGTTCTATTTGTCCTATTATCGACGAAGACTTACAAGCGGATCACAAGAATCAAGCATACAAGTCTGAATATATGTAATGTAATAAAATAAATGTAATAAATAAATAAATTCCAGCAAAGACACTGACACTCTAAAGGAATATGCAGCTGAAAAGTTAAAAAAATATTTACTAACATAAAAGAAATAACAGCAAATTTCTTGTGGCAGATTAAATCGATCCGATCTGAGAAACATTGTTCTCTTACAATTACCAGAGAAAAACATGAATTGACTATAAACTATGTAATTAATATAAATTGCAACGAGCTCCCTCCTACGTTCAGGCAGATCCAAGTGCAGTATTGATATTTTCCACCCGTACCTAGTACCCAGAGTTGAGCTCTAGTCTCTAAGCTGGGATTCGGACTCACTACCCTCTGATAATAAGAACGACCCCCTAACCAACCAGGCCACAGCGGCCTTCCCTTTTGTCAGTGAAATTATTATTATTTTTGTCTGGTGTTGACATTGACATTGACACCAGCGAACTCCCCTGTACCTAACTCCAAGGAGCTTTACCAGTTTAATGGGAGCTGCTGGAACTTTTATTTAAAGATATATTAAAAAAATGACATATAAAATTATTTTTTACAACAGTTGAACATGTGTGATTATCTTACAACATATCTTAAAATATGCAATCAATTTCCGGTTAAATGTAAAGATGAAAACAATATGACAATATAATGGGTCTATGGTGAATTAAATACAATTGACATTATAATTGTAATTTTGCAAAGTTCTTGATTATAATTATATAAATGTTAAAATCAAATTCAAAGAGTTTTTGATATTTTCAAAGACAAAGCTTTACTTTGGTCAAAGCATGTTTTTAACTAAGTTGTAGAAGAGTTCCCAATCCAACAAACTAAGTTTTCATTGTTTATTAGGAATTCAACTGTTTTATTTAATTTTGCTCTCGCTGCACGATTTTTCAGAATTCTCTTCTTCCAGAGGATCTTCCAATTTTCGCTGGGTATGGCAAAATGCCAGGATAATGTTAAGGGGCAGGTTGTCAAGAAGTGGAAAGGATTGCCTTCTTTTCCACAAGTGCAATCTTTGGAATCAGAAATATGGAACCTGTGGAAGTAAGATGGAAATGGTCCGTGGCCCGTAAAGAAAAGTACCTCATTCCTTGTCCAATTAAGGGTTTTCCTGCTAACTTTCGGTATCATCTCGTGAACATTTCTTCCAGTTATTCCATTATCCCAATCTTCCTGCCAGCGATCCATTATCCAGTTATCAAGTAAAGATTTGGTATGACAACGTGGTAGTGGTAGGACCTGAGAAGAATTACTTGATAGGGCAGCCGCTTTTGCAAGTCTGTCTGCTGCCTCATTTCCTTCTGTACCTTGATGGGCCTTTACCCAACCAATCCTGATGTTATCTGAAGTTGTTAGGAGATCTTGCATTTCGCGTACCATAGGACATTTGTTAAGAGGATTAGATAAAGATTTAAGGCATGCTTGACTATCTGACCAGATGTTTGTTGGAAGAGGTTGTGAAGCAGCTACTTGAATGGCTTTACGCAGAGCATATACTTCAGCTTGATATACTGTGTTCTCGGGTTGTAGCCCAGTACTCCAAGTACTTTGTAATCCGAGTTCAGAATATATTATCATTCCGGATCCAACTTTTTCTTCTATTTTTGAGCCATCTGTGAAAATTGTTAGAAAACCTTCACTGTAACATGGTATATGATTTTGCTCATGTATTCTTACTTTGCTCTCTATATTGAAGACTCCAGGGTGGATTGTTTCTCCTTTTATAACTTTCTCAATCAAATTTGGTGCAGGAAGAATAGGATCAACTTCACAGGGAACTTGTGCCCTTGCATGCCTTATAAACTTTGCCTCGGCTTCTATTTTTAGGTAGAGAGGAGCTATTCCAGTTATAACTTGAAGAGCTGCTGTAGGAGTCGTTCTAAACGCACCAGTGATGTTTAGTAAAAATCTTCTTTGAATCGTAGTAAGTAATTGCTTTGCCCTTGTTGTTAATGGCGTTCCCCAAATTGCTGCCCCATGCGCCAACATCCTCTCAATTACTGTTTGATAAAGTATAATTCGGTGTCTTCGGGAAATTCCCCAATTGTTTCCTGCTATCCTTAATAGCTTTTGTTGTAATGCCATAGCTTTGTTGGCCTGCGATTTTAAATGTGCGATGAAGTTTAACTTTTTGTCAATTATTACACCTAGAAGTTTAATTGTGTCTTTTTTCATCACTCTGCTGTTTCCCCAAAATATTTGTGGACCACGTTTAAGTTTTGCTATTAGAATGTATTTAGTTTTTTCTAGAGAAATTTGAAGAAAATTGTCATCTGACCATTTTTTAAGATGAACCAGTGCCTCTGTTGCTACTTTGCCCAATTTTTTCTCACTCTTGGCTGCTACCACAAGAGTAAAATCATCAGCAAATGCTTGAAGATGTATCATGCTTTCTGGATCATGTTGTTTTCCTATATCACTCCAGTTCTTTTTAAGGGCTATGTCTGCAACTAAATTCCATAGGATGGGACCACTACAAGATCCTTGTGGGCAACCAATAGTTTGTTCCTTGCTGGCTAAACCATCATTAGTTGGCATAATGATTCTTCTATCTTCAAGATTACTGTTAAGTAATTTTTTAATGTTGTAAGGGCATTTTGTGGTTTCTAATATCTGTTTTAATTTGTAATGTTGAACTGTATCAAAGGCTCTTTTGATATCAATCGTGATTATGGCTGTGTGTAGTTTTGCAGCTCTGCATAAGTTAATCTTATTAATGAGTGTCATAAGGGCATCGTCCACTGATTTGCCTTGACGAAAGCCAAACTGGTTGCAATTAAAATAGCCAGTAGATTCTAAATAATAATTAAGTCGTTTTGTTGTTAATTTCTCCAAGAGTTTACCAATAGTGGGTAGGAGAGAGATTGGTCTATAGGATTGAACATCATATTTGTTTTTACCTTCTTTATGACAAGCGCGTGTTTAAATATAGAATTTACATATATTTTCATGATGTATAATCATACTGTAACAATTTTTCGTGAATCATTTTTATAATTATACTTTGTATTGTGTTATTATTGTGCAGTGTTCAATTTGAATATTTTTAATATTATAAATAGTAAAATAAAATTTTATTTATTGCTGATTTTCTCTACTAATTTTCATACCACCTCAAAAACATGTAAATATTTCTTGATAGCCTTTTATTTTTTTATTTTTATTTTAAAATTTGATAATTGGCTCTGGAATCGTGCTATTTTGGCAGCAAGAAACGTTGACGTGAACGAAATTAAATTCCATATACAACAGATGTTGCCCGGTGATTTAATGTCTTTTAAATCAATCGACACAGTTATTGATGAAAACGAAGCCGTAAACTTTCCAACTGAATTTTTGAATTCTCCGGATATGCCAGGAATGCCATCACACAATCTTCAACTGAAAATTGGTTCACCAATTATTCTTCTACGTAAGTTAACACGTAAGTACACGCTTAGTCATAAAAAAATGACCGAAAATATTCTCGAAGCAACAATTTTGGGAAAATTTAAAGGAGATATCGTCCTGTTGCCACGTATTCTACTGATAGCGTTAGAATCTCCAATACTGTTTAAAAGGCTCCAATTTCCGATTTGTTTAGCTTTTGCGACGACCATAAATAAATCTCAAGGCCAAACAATGTCTATTTGCGGTTTGGATTTGAAAAACACATGTTTCTCACATGGACAGCTATATGTTGCCTGCTCACGTGTAGGAAAACCATCAAATCTCTTCGTGTTAGCGAAAGATAGGTTAACCAGGAATGTTGTACACAAAGTAGTACTTAGATTATTTTTAGTTTTAATAATTTAAAATTGAAAAAATAATAATTCGATGTCAATGTTATCTACCTCATTTATAACAATTTATTTTTAGATGTTTTTAATTCATATAGTATATTTTGTAACTAAGTCACTGATTACAAACTTTAATTTAATATAAGAGGAATAAAATGTAAATTCAGAAAGTATATGTTGATTTGTGCTTAATTACAAAATTTCGATACTTTACCTATTACTTTTAAATTTTGGTGAAACGTTTTATTTTTAATCTCATATGAATGAACCTATTTTAAATTTTTTTAGAAAATATTAATTTGATTGAACCCAAGAATTAGTAAAAAATGTATTCAATGTATTTTAAAAACTCAGCCACTGCAACGCGTGGCTGGGTCAGCTTGTATATATATATATATATATATATATATATATATATATATATATATATATATATATATATATATATATATATATATATATATATATATATATATACAGGGTGATTATAAAAAAACTTTGCCAACATTTGCACTTCTAGCGTCCATTCTATTTAACCGATCAAGATGATATTTCAAATATAGTTCTTTTGAGATATGCGCTCGAGATTCTGTGAATGGCAACACAGTGGCCCTCGCGGTTACAGTTATAGTGACAGAAACTCGAAATTTTCGAATGGCAACGTCTACTTTTTACCATCGCAAAATGTTCAGCACATGCGAAAACCCTAAATAGTTGAAACGGTACCGATATGTCTAAAAACGGACGTGTTCTGCAGACACAAAAAAGAGTTCTGAAAACCGGCCAATAAAACACGATCTGGGCGCACGCAATAAATTTGCATGTGACAGAGTCAAGAAACCAATCACAGAACGCCGGTCGCCAGATATTCAGCGTAGGAAACCTATAAAATACCAAGCGGGTATGCGAAGTCGTCATTCGGGAACTCGCACATGCCGACGATATGAGTCTTCCTAGGAAAGTTCGCGGTGAATTGATCAAACTCTATTACCAAAATGGGATGAACGCTGCGGAAGCCTTGCGTGTGTATCGCCGCAATCATCGACAACGACGCGGCCCATGTACTCTGCAAGCTCTGCGTGATTTAGTGCGGAAATTCGAAGATACCTGTGACAAACAGCGCTCCGGACGGCCAACTGTTTCTGAGGACGTTGTCATGGAAGTGCACCATACAGTGACTGCAGGACACACAGAAACCGCAAGAGGCATAGCGCGCGTGTTGGATATTCCGAACTCAACGGTCCGCACGCTCTTGCGCTCGGTACTTCATATGTTTCCCTATCGGTTCCAGCGCGTCCAGATGTTGGAGCCGGGTGACCCACAACAACGTCTGGACTTCGCAAATGCATTTTTGTTACGATATTATGCGGATAACGACTGGCCACTTCGCATACTATGGACGAACGAGGCGCATTTCACCTTAAATGGCAGCATTAACACAAAGAATTGTGTGCACTGGGGAGAGACGAATCCTCATGCTGTGGCGCCAGTACCATTATTTGACGCCAAAGTGACTGCGTGGTGCGGCATTACAGCTACATTTGTTCTGGGCCCGTTCTTCTTTGAGGAAACGACCCCGACTGGCCTTGCAACATGTTCTGTAACGGGCCCTCGGTATGCAGCCATGCTGAAAAATTATGTCTTACCGGAGTTGCGTCGGCTGAATCCACTCAATGACATTGTTTGGATGCAAGATTACGCACCTCCACATATAGCGAGGGCAGTTAAAAGGCTCCTGGATCAGCATTTTGGTTATCGCATCATCTCACGCTATTATCCTTTTCCGTGGCCTGCGCGATCCCCAGATCTGACGCCTATGGATTTCTGGTTTTGGGGCTATCTCAAATCCAGAGTTTATCTGTGCAATCCTCAAACATTGTCGGACTTAAAGGATTCTATACGGCGTGAGATTGGAAACATCCCTCGTGCCATGTTGCGTGCAGCGACATTGTCCACCGTCTCCCGCATGCAATGCGTAATTGCCTGTGATGGCACTCATGTGGAAAATGTTTGAAATTAACAAAGATTTTTTTCTCTATGTGTTCTCATCATTGAGCAGTGTCTTGTCTCTGTCGTATGCATTATTCCTCCGTGCGCCTTGAAGAACTGTTTGTATGTGTATAACACGTCGGTTTTCGGACATATCGGTACCGTTTCAACGCTATTTAGGGTTTTCGCATGTGCTGAACAATTTGCGATGGTAAAAAGTAGGCGTTGCCATTCGAAAATTTCGAGTTTCTGTCACTATAACTGTAACCGCGAGGGCCACTGTGTTGCCATTCACAGAATCTCGAGCGCATATCTCAAAAGAACTATATTTGAAGTATCATCTTGATCGGTTAAATAGAATGGACGCTAGAAGTGCAGATGTTGGCAAAGTTTTTTTATAATCACCCTGTATATATATATATATATATATATATATATATATATATATATATATATATATATATATATATATATATATATACGATTCCTAATACATTTGCTAATATTTTTTTATCTACGAAGCAACTTCAAAATAAGAATTAAAAGTTACATGTATAATGGAAATTCAGATTCGTTTGTGTTAACATTACGTGTGGACTACTGTTTGGTATTTTAATATCCTCCTTGTAAATTGCCTTACGATTGATCTTTTCATAAATTGTAGGCCGTATTTAGGCAGGAAATGCGGAAGACTTCTAAACACCCCATTCGACAGATGTGCATCCATCATCTTTTGTTCAAGAGAAGGTGGGATCGATACAAAGACTTCATGCTTCAAATATCCTGGTCTACCCCTAGACCACGATAAGACAATCTAAAGGTCGCAGACATTTTATTTTCCCCTGTGTAAATTGCCTTCAGGGAGGACTTTTCACTGACCTTGGAGCACCCCCACCGACAGCAGACGACAGAAACTCAATATTTATTATTCATTTCAACAGTCGTTGACAGGCGAGTTCGAAACCTTTGCTCCTAAATGCGATTTCTTTCTAGAGATTTGTTTCTTTGTCATTTTATGGTAATTTATTTTACATTAATGCTCATTGGCGCAAAAAATGGTTGTGCTGGCGCTAATACTTAAGAACTAAAAAGTAAATAAAATAAAAATCCTAACTTTATGACACCAATTTCTTTTCTTTAACAATACCAAAAAAAAAAATGCTTATCATATGAAATAACGATTTAACAGCTAAGCCTATTAATTTCGAACCCAAATAGAATAACAAAGAAATGTGTTCGGATCTGAAAATTATAAAATTATATAACAGATGCGTCAACATTTGCGACTAAAAATTGTTGAAATGAATATTAATATACTTGTCCCTTTTTTTTTCAAAGGAAAAATATACTTAAAACTGTCTAATGTGTCACTCGAAGTAAATTCATTCTACAATTGAATTTGTCACCCAAAGTATTCATTAGTCATAAAAAATAAATCACATTTATATTTGATAAATAAACTGTGTGTTAAACTTAAAATTTAATTCATGGAACATCAACAAATCTCTTACTCATTTCATCCATAAACTAACGGTCACATATTTCTTGAATTATTAATAAAGAATCCTTTATCGTTATCATTTATCTTTATCATGATCATGTACTCACCTCTTCTGATGTAAATGCGACATTTTAACAAGGGGCAATTTTCTGTATGCATGGTTCATATTTTGTGTAGTGGATTTCATTGCTTTATAAAATTAAAAATAATACGATGAGAAATATTGTAAGAAACAATGTTGAGAGGTGTCTGATTTTTTCAAATAGATTATTTAAATTTTTGCAAGTGGATTTATGATTCTTAAAAAATCATGAATCGAAATCGAAATGCAAATGAGCGGAAATGAGTGTAAATTTCACAGCGAAATATTTTGTAATGAAATAAAAATCACTGCTAACGAAACAATTAGAGTAAAATACATCTTTTTTACAGTTCTAAATAGAGAAATGATTCTTTAATTTGTTGTTTGTGAAAATGTGAATGAGAATTAAGCACTTAAAACTTGGCTACTGTTTCCTCATAATGTCCAACAAAGTAACAAGATATGAATTGAATTTCCGAAAAAATCAATGCAAATTGTATTTTGAATAGATTTTCGATAATTCTATTATTTTTTACGTTTAATAAAAAACACTTATAAAATAGTATGAGCTATCAGTTTCTATTAGAAACTGAAATTTCTGAAGTAAATAAAATAATAGTTTGCAGATAATATCCAAGCAGTTACTCTTCCACAAACCCTATCTTCCTGCTATAATCCCCGAATATCCCTCTAAAACCTCGACGTCATCTATTCATTGATCCAACGTCATGAATAGGAATTTCCAGTATCGTTGTTAGAAGCATATTTTCCTATTTCCTAGCATTATATCCCAGCTCTGAAATTCCAGTTTCTCACCAGAATTGGCGGGATTGATTTTTTTCCAGCTTTTACAATTTTCGTGTATTAAATGTCTCCACATTCCTCACAGGGAATTTGATCAGAAAAAAAAATTGAACATGGAAAAGGAAGAAAATTACTATGCTTTACCAGAGTTGTGTTCTGAGTTAACCACCTGTAGATAAAAGCTAAATTGATAAAATTGCCCTCTGTTTATCTGCACTTATATGAGATGAACGTTTTGGAAGTCTCTTTTCTGCAGAGACTTTCAAAAGATTTAAATAATGGAAGTATATTTATTGATAGTGAAAGGAACACTGAAATTAACTGATTAGATTAAGTAAATAATAAGTAAATTTATGTATGTAAAAGGTCTTTTTTTTCTTTTAACACCAGAGAATCTTCACCAATATTTTATGATTTTCTAAGGGCCCCAAAGAATTGGGTGTACTAATTTATCATTGTTTTACGTCTGCCTTAATCAAAAATCCAGTTCAGAAAATTTAATTTCTTTATTTCAAATTTATTACAATATGAATATTTCTTACACACAATGTCTCAACAAGTAAATTTGTGTTCCAAGGCGCGATGTCTTTGTTGGATAAGAAGTTTGTTTTCATTATCGGAAGGTAGTGAGTTCGAATCCCAACCCAACCGAAGATTTTCCTTTATTCGAATTCATTAATGGTGGTTTTTCAACCATTAAAATCTATTTACTTTCGGGACGTTGATGGCACGCCCACTTCATGTTGTCCATTCATTGTCGTGTGCCAGCTAGGCTGGCAACATGGGGTGCGCTGCTCCACTTTTTCAACTGAACCCTATTTTGGTGTGGAGTCCGACTTCTTCAGTATATACATGCCATAGAGACCCGTTTATAGGGTAGGCAACCATTCGCACCTCATTCATACAAGGAAAGGGCAAAGACAAGATAGATAGAGAGAGATAGTACATCCATGCCCGAACCGGGATTCGAACCCAGGACCTCCTTATCCGTAGTCAAGCACGCTGACCACTAGACAAGTTGGTCGGCACTTCATGTTGTTAAAGTGGGGAAAAAACTGAAGTTCATTAATCTATATTACTACCATGGGAAATTTAAAAGTTTTCAGAAAAAATTTTCAGATGATGCAATAAATTCCGAAGTTTTTATATAAATACAATAATAAAATAATATAAATTAAATAAGATATTTGTGGCAGTTAAATACTTACGACGCCATAAAAGCAACGACCGTTGCCTAACTTTCTGACAAGAGCGTTATTTTTTATATTTAAGTAATTTTCAATAATTTTGTATGTATCAATATACACTTTTTTATTAATAATTGGAGGAAAATGATTTTCCTCGTTAAGAAAAGAGTTAAAGAATAATTTAGAATAACTTTCAAAATTATTATTCTTGAGAAAAACCTCTTTCTTTTATCTGAGTATGCCTGGATAACAAATGATAAATGTATGTAATATTTATTCATTTTGATAGTCCTAAATAAGTTTGCTATTTATTAATTAAAAGCTAATGCATAGTGTTTATTATTGACATTAGTATTTTTGTTTTTTCCACAAAACATTGTTAACTTTTATTCAGATAGAATAGGCATTTTTTATTTTTAAATCATGTAATTTACTTCACTTCGCTTCATATATGTAAGGTAAAATGACCCATCAAACGAAATATGATTGGTGGAGTTTATTCCAATATATTCCAAAATTTCAGTTTTTTTTCTCAGAAATTCCCGAATAAAATCCCGCGTTTCAAATTTCTTTGAAATTTTATATCAGTATAATGGGGACCACTGGGTGTCCCCCACTATATGAGGTTTCCTGGTGTGGCATGGATGAAGAGAGGAGGGTGCCAGCTCAGGTGTGATCTCGTCATTTTGTGATGGGCGACTGTTTCACAACCATTAAGCTTAAGGTATAGTCCGGGGGTCGCTATGTATGTATATAAGGGGCCATCATTTGCACCCCTCTCATTGCTGAAATGCTAACAGCTGGGTATATTATATAACTAAAACAAATATGTTTTTCATTCTGTTTGTAATTTGTAAACAAAAAAGAAAGTGTTAAAAAATAGCAAAATCAAATCTTCTCATGCAATTTTAGTACTTACTTAGAAAAAGTTTCTCGTCACTAAATGTATTATTATGTCAAAATAGTATGTTAATTATTAATGATTCCATACTAATAATTCCTGCAAAAAATTTTGAAAATTAGGCTGTATCTGGAAAAAGAAAATAAAGAAAAATTACTGAGTGGCATAAAATACATTTAATTCAAATTAAGTATGAAAAATTATTATACAATAAGAAAGCAATCGTATCATACTCGTAAAAGATAATTGTTATCTTTTACGAGTATAATACGATTGCTTATTTTGTACTAAGGAAGAACTATATAAGCTTTATTTGTGAATTCTAGGCAGTTAAAAAACTGATCGACAACTCTTACGCGCATTTTGGAAATTAGTAAAAAATATGAGAATCTTAAGAAGATTTGTGTGGTTTGTTTGTCGCTCAACGGTCATTTTTTGCACACGAGGGCTAATTAGACCGGGACCTACGGCTTAAAGTGTGGATTCCGAACCACTACAAACATCCATACCCAAGGTGGGATTCGAACCCACGAACTGTTGAACCGAAGGCAAGAGCGCTAACCATTCGGCTGCCAGCTCGGCAGAATCTTAAGCAGATAAACTTAGCAAATATTCAAAGAGTAACCGTTATAGTTGAATTGTTAATGTTTACATATGAGTTGCACAGTCACTGTATTTAGTATTTTAATTGAGCAGATGGTAGACAGGAAGTTAAAACACGTGCCACTGCCACAGTAATTATTACAAAAAATGCTTATGCATATTTCCAGATGTCTTTGGAAAGAAATGATGACACTAAATTACTTTCTATACCTCCTGTGTATTTCTCACCATTTGCATAGAGCACGTTTTTTTCTTCTTCTTCTTCTTTTTGTGGCCTAGCTGGCAGCCGAATGGTTAGCGCTCTTGCTTTCGGTTCAACAGTTCGTGGGTTCGAATCCCACCTTGGGCATGGATGTTTGTAGTGGTTCGGAATCCACTTTAAACCGTAAGTCCCGGTCTAATTAGCCCTCGTGTGCAAAAAATGACCGTTGAGTGACAAACAAACCAAACCATCTTCTTTTTATGCATTAATCCAATTCTATACATATTGATTATTATTATATAGATTTATAATATTTTTTGTCGCCAGTATTCTTTACATATATAAAATAATTTCAAATGAGTATAGAAATATTTTTAAAAGAAAAAATGTACGCTGTATATTTATCGTAGACATAATCACTTTTTCCTAATGTATATCTCTGTGTCGAGTGCAGAATATCCTTGTGAGGCACGGATGTACATGAAATATTGTAAATGTGTTTTAAATAGATGTGCGGTTTTAACTAGAGAAAGGTTAAGTATTTTTTACATAGTGTGAGCATAGTGTGAGTTTTTACATAGTGTGAGCATTGAAAATTAAATATTTCATATTTTCTCCGAAAACAATTAATGACTGTTCTTTGCAGTAAAAAATGTACACATACACAGATATATATATATATATATATATATATATATATGTGTATAAATATATATATATATATATATATATATATATATATATATATATATATATATATATATATATATATATATATATATATATATGTGTATAAATATATATATATATATATATATATATATATATATATATATATATATATATATATATGTGTGTATAAATATATATATATATATATATATATATATATATATATATATATATATATATATATATATATACATATATATGTATTTTGAGAAAAAAATTTCACCCTTTCGTTGAAAGTTAATCCGGCGCCGGGCACAATATTTTGGACAAAAAGGACTGCTAATTGGATAACTGGAAACGGATTTCAGCAGGAATTTTCTCACGAGTAAGTTTAAAAGGCCACTATAAAGCCCAAGTGCCGACCAACTTGTCTAGCGGTCAGCGTGCCTGACTGCGGATAAGGAGGTCCTAGGTTCGAATCCCGGTTCAGGCATGGATGTACTTTTTCTCTCTCTATCTATCCTGTCTTTGTCCTTTCCTTGTATGAATGAGGTGTGAATGGTTGCCTACCCTATAAACGGGTCCCTATGGCATGTGTGTAGAGCAAAGTCGTACTTTCACCTTCATGGTGCTCTGGTTAAAACGAAAGACGCTCCCAATTGACTTAAATTCGCATAGTCAAGGCATAGCTAGCTTGGCTAGTCCAAGTGTCATTAGTAATAACAACAAATAAAGCCCAAGTTAAAAAAAATACAGTTTTTTTTAATTTAATAATTTATTTTGAGACGATGGATAATAATTTCACAAAATGTCAGTAACAACTGAAACTGATGTTTCTGTAACCCTTCTTGATAACGTAAGTAAAATCTAATTTCTTTGATGCAAATTAAAATTTTTACAAGTTTTCATTAATAATATTTCGGTTTTATGAAATTTTCTTTTTTTGCGAGAAATTATTTACGATGTTATTGTAATGAAAGTAAGATAACATTTTCACATTTTTTTATTATAAAAAGAAATCAAAATTATTAACTAAATATTGCTTGCTAAATTAAATGATTTTAATTTCTTATGAGATATTATATGGCATGTCGAATAATATTTCAGGACACTAAAATTTCACCAAAATATTTTTTTATTTCAAATTTTTCAATAATTATCACATCCAGAGGAGACCAGTGGAAATAATACTCATTGAACTTTTTATTTCGAGTAGAACAAACTTATTTGCTTAATTAATATTATTATTACTATCTCTTTCGTTAGCAGACACAACCTGTATAACAATTAGGACTCGTAAAGGACACTGCGAATTTCGGTGTATTCCACAAAATTGAATAAGGTGGATTTCATGAGATTACTTTTTTGAAATCTCCTTGAATTAAAGATCCTTGATTAAATCCAGATAAAAAAATTACCATAAAATTCACAAATAACTTAGAAATAACTTTATACTAAAATAAAATCCTCTTATATGCATAAAAATGAAACTGACCAATCTAATATTCCTGAAATTTTTTTATGAAAAAAATTAAGATATTTTCGTTGTTTACACATTTACAAGATTTGCAGCATAAAACATTAGTATCACACAAACCACAATATGAATGATTAAAGGAATGTTGTTGTTGTTTTGTGCCAGACAGGCTGACAATATGGGGTGCGCTGCTCCACTTTTCCGACTGAACCATATTTTGGTGTGGAGTCCGACTTCCTCGGTACACACATGGCATAGGAACCCGTTTATAGAGTAGGCAACCATTCATACAAAGAAAGGACAAAGACAGGATAGACAGAGAGAGGAAATACATCCATGCCCGAACCGGGATTCGAACCCAGGACCTACCTATCCGCAATCAGGCACTCTGACCATTACACAGGGTAGGCGGCAAATGATTAAAGGAATGAACATCGATAATACAAACAAATTAAGAAACGAAAATCTATAGCATGGTTAAAAGAACACAATTTTTAAAAGGAACTTTACCATGTAAAATCATCATTAATAAGGAAATATATAAGAGTTAGAGTTCCGTTTATGGCGCCAGTTCCTGCCTGCACTTTCCCTCATTTTTCATCAGCAACTTCTTCTCTTTTCCAAGCCTGATTCTTCCTTAGTTTTTTTTTTTTTTTTTTTTTTCTGGACATGACACAAGAGTAATAAAATGCGAATTCTCCGAATAAAATTCTTATTATAATGAAACTATGATTGAAATTTTCTGAAAAATTTTGTTTATCTTTGAAATGATTTTGCGCCCATCTATGAGCTACACTCGATGCATGATAGCCTCCTTTATGTGCTTTATAGCATGTAATAATTGTTATTTAATAATATATTGCTTTAATTTTTCGCTGTCCAATAACATTCAGAACTACAGCAGCTATAGAAATTATTCATGCTTCTTGATCACTGTATATTCTTACAAAGGTGCTTGTGCTCCGAGGAAACCCTGGAATTCCGGGGATTTTGAACTTCGATACCTGGGAATTCCGGGGATCGTCGTTCAAAAGGAAGTAGGAATAATAATGAATTATTTATTTTGATCTGGGTAATTTTGTTTGCTTTGAAAGCAGAAAACGCAATAATTAGGTCATTCAATAATTCATAATTGTAATTTTTCATTTCTCCCCCCCCCCACCTTCTCGAAACTCCAAAATGTTGGTAGTAAGTCCGTAAAAGTTTCCGGGAATTTTTTGGGGTCCCACAAACACCCCTGTTCATATAAAAACCATAGATAATATTGAATTTGTAATTCGACTGCTAATTTATTATTTTTATGAACATTATTTGTAATAAATGCTTTATTACAAACACTTTGTATTTATCTGAAATTGTTGTTTAATATGCAATATATTTAAAACACAGCAAAGTATCCTAATAACTGGAAGCTATTGGCAGCACAGAAAACTCCCGAGCGCTCACTTCTACAGAGCTGCATGCAAAAAGCAGAAATACAACATTCGTCTTCAGTTTATTCCGCTGAGGCAATATATATATATATATATATATATATATATATATATATATATATATATATATATATATATATATGTGTGTGTGTGTGTGTGTGTGTGTGGATTAGTTTTAATATAGTAATACAACGAATTTGCATTTTAACAATATTATATTAAACATTATTTACAAATATGTACAACTATAATTACAAAATAAAGATATGAACATCTTATATTTCGGAACCGTCTTAGTTGGACCGTCGTCTTTTTCTTACTAACGTTCCTTTTCCAATCCTTGACACCAGGATCGCTGTTGAAGCAGAAACCACTTGATGTCATGATGTTGAAATGCGTCATCTGGTGTTGAATGCATATCTCACACTCGGCCATTCTAAACGCTCAGGTCCTCCTGGCGACGAGAGTAACAGCAACTGCAAAATACAAAGAAAGAGAGGAAAGCGCAACCAGCAAGAGAAATAACTAACAAAATAGAATTTTGTGTTTTCATCTATTCAACAGCAAATGGAGGAGCCACGTCTTTCAATGTTGTGAAGATTCGTCTTAACTTCTTGAATGTTCCTCGTAAGCTGTTTGATGAATCGTCTTCTTCGTCTTTTTAATTCTCAGTTGCTCGCATTTTCCTTCCGTCGTGCTCATTTTTATCATATGCAAATGTATCACAAACATCTTGATGTAACACACAAGAAAAAATATTTTAAAATGATACTCTAATACTTGAAATAATGCTAAATAAAAAGGTTATATATAAAAGAAAATTTCTTCTGGAATAACGATATATATAGAAATAGTTCAGCAATAGACACAATATATTTTATACACAAGACAATAGTTTGATAAAAATTATTTACATCTTCGACCAAGGTTTCATTATATCTGCAGAGGAAGATGTTGTATTGGGACCTTCATGATTACCAACTTTTTCTACATCATATCTGTCATTACCTTTTACAGCTTTAATTTTATATGGTCCAAAATATTTCAGCTTAAGTTTTAAACCTGGTCCGAACTGTGTTCTTTGGATAGCGACTAAATCACCAACTTCATATATTTTGGGAGGTTTTCTCCGTTTATCATAATAACATTTACTTTGTGTTTGATATTGTAAAATATTAGTTTTAGCAATATTACGCAATTGTTTTTTATCATGTACTACATATTGAAGATGTTCTTCTTCCAGTAGTTGTTTAATGTGAATGTCATCTTTATTTCGCATTTTAATGCCAAGCATTAATTCGAATGGTGAGAATTTTGTTGTTTGTGAGGCAGTACTGTTCATTATACGTTGGACATTAGATACATGTTTATACCATTTTGTGGGTTCGTCTATAGATAATTTAGTTAAAACTGCAATTATGGTTTGATGCATACGCTCAATTTGTCCGTTTCCGCGAGGTACTCCAGTCGTGATAGGTAGGTGCTCAATACCTTCTTCATTACAATAAGATTGAAATTGTTGGGAGGTAAAAGCTGATCCTTTATCTGAGATTATTCGACGAGGGTTACCAAAAACTGTTTGCTGTAATTTTAGCTTATCTAATGCATCTTGTGCAGAGGTAGATTTAACAGGATATATCCAAATAAATTTTGTAAAAGCGTCCACTACAGAAAATAAATGTTTGTAATTTTTGTTCGTAGATGGCAAGGGTCCTAAAAAGTCAATGTGATATGTATCGAGAGGAGTGTCACCTTTTGGGATTGGGTAGAGGAATCCTTCAGGTTTACCTGATTTTTTGGAAGACAAGATACATTTGATGCAATTGGCGATGAAAGTTTGTGTTAACTTATCTAAATTTGAAATATAATAGTCTCTTTTAATAATTTCTGTAGTCTTTTGTACTGAAAAATGAACTTTAGAATGCGCATGTTGAATTAATTGATTGCACATGGCTTGTGGGACGACTAAAAGTTCTTGATCTTGGATCAATTTGTATAAAATGCCGTTTTTAACTCTAAAATCAGAATTAAGTGATTTTTCGACTGCACTCTTCATATTTATGATAAATTCATCGGTAGATTGCGACTTTATTATCTTCTGTGTAATATCATCAGGAGAAATAATCATAACAGGATAACGACTTAAAGCATCAATATGTTGCATTTGTTTACCTGACCTATGAGAAATTACATAGTCAAAGTCTTGTAGCAAAAGAATCCATCGCGCGATTTTTGCGCTTAATTCAGCTTTATCCATTGTTTTTTGAAAAGCCTTACAGTCTGTAACTATTTTAAATTTAGTGCCGTGTAAATATACGCGGAATTTTTTAAGAGCTTCTACAACAGCGAGTACTTCCAGTTCAAAACTGTGTAATTTTTCTTCCTGGGGAGATGTTTTTCTGCTCATATACAAAATTGGGTGAAAGTTTCCGTTATCAGATTTTTGAAGGAGAGCTGCGCCAAATCCAAGTTTAGATGCATCTGTGTGTACCTCTAATTCTGAACCTGGCACAAATAAATGCAAAACAGGATGTGTTGTGAGTAATTCCTTTAATTTGAGAAATGCCGTCTTTTCGGTGGGACCGAATACAAAAGTAGAAGACTTTCTTAGTAAGTCACTAAGAGGTCTGGCAACAGTGGCATAATTTGGAATATATTTTCGAAAGTAGTCTGCTAAACCCAGAAATGATTGCAAGTGTTTGACGTCTTTGGGTTCAGGGAAGTTAATTACTGCTTTTATTTTTGATGGAGAGGATGAAATAGTATTGTTTTCTATAACATGGCCTAAAAATTCAATTTTTCTTTGCAAAAATTGGCATTTCTTAAAATTAATATTTAATCCATAATTTGAAGCAGTTTCGAGAACACGTTTCAATTTAATAAGACCCTCTTCTTCAGTTTTAGACGGTATGATAAAATCATCCATGTACATAATTAAAGTACCATCTGCTATTAATTCTCTGAAAACACAAGATAAATATCTATTGAAAGCGGCTGGACTAATTGTTAAACCAAATGGAGCTTTAAGGAACTCATATTGTCCGTTATGGGTAATGAAACTAGTGTATTTGGTACAATTAGGGTCAATATCCACATGAAAGAAACCATTTTTTAAGTCAATAGAAGTGAATACTTTTGCACTTTGTAACTGATCTAATATATCATCAATAAGAGGTAATGGATAATGATCTTTAACAATTTTCTTATTTAATTTACGAAAATCAATACATAAACGTGTAGAATTATATTTCTTTTTTACCAAAACAATTGGACTAGCGTATTCGCTACAAGAAGGTTTAATTATTCCTTCTTTTAACCAATCATTGATTTGTTTGGATACAAATTCTTTTTCTGGTATGGACATTCGACGTGCTCGTTGACAAACTGGAATATCATCTTTTAAAATAATAGACATTTTCTTCTCTGTTTTTCGCGTCTTATTGGGTTTGTAGTTGTTAATTAAATTGTTTACTTCTTGTTTACATTTTTTGTCAAGTATGTGATTTAAATCAATGCCTGATGTATTGTCAACAACATTAACTAAATGCACGAAAAAATTATTATTTTCTGCTTTACATAAAGAAATACCATTTTTATTAACTGTTAGTGTTCCTTGAGTAATTATATCTGTACCTATAATTAAGGGTAAACTCATCTTATGTTGAGAAATAACGTAAACTGTTGTAGAGAAAATATCATTATCGATTTCTATATTTGCCTGAAATGAACCAAGAGGCTGTAATTTAGAACTACCAAATCCATTTAGTGTTAATTGAGAATTGGTCAGTTCAGAAAATTCAGTTTGACGATACAGATCTTCGCGTAATAAAGTTGCATGGCTTCCGGTATCAATAAGAGCATCTATCAAAATACCTGAAATTTTAACTATTTTATGCATGTCTTGTCGAAAAGTGATGTGATTGTTAAGAGTACGAACTGTTGAATTGTGATTATCTATTGGTGTGGAACATTTATTATCACTGGCTTTATGCCCAAAAGAATTACAACGAAAGCACTTTAATCCTTTACTTTTGTCTCTACAATTAATTGATTTATGTCCATTTTTTCCACAGTTAAAACAACGAATAGGAGTAGTCTGAATTTTGGTTTGAGTTTGATTCTTAATTGTTTGTTCTACCACAAAAATTTTAGTTTTCACTTTTTGACAACTTTTTTGAATGTCTTCATAAATTTTTAATTTTGTTTTAAATTCTACTAAACTAGTGGCACCATACAAGATTGCTTTATTCTGGAAAGAATCATTAATGCCTTGAATAACATAATGAATTAGAGCCATATCATCGAGTTGAGCTCGACTAGCAATTTCTTTCATAATTAAAAAATATTCAAATATTGATTCTTTATCTTTAATTTTTCGACGATTTAATGTGTCATGAATTTCTGCTGAATTAATTTGTTCACCAAATTCCGAAATTAAAGCGATTTTCAATTCAGAATAGCAATGAATATTGCTTTCGCTTTTAATAAATAACAATGCAATTCCACTTAATGCTCTTTGTGCAAAAATAAATTTTTCAATATCTGATAAACTAAATGATATAGCAAACGCTTCAAATTTCTGAAGCCATAATTTGACATTTTCATTTTTATCCCCAGTATACTTAGGAACTAAATAATCAATATCATTGAAATTAAAGGGCAATCTTGTATGAAAAGAATTAGCATCAAAAACATGACTATCATGCACATTCTTAAGATACACATTATCGCTTTGCACATTCGACTGAGTAGAATTTGGAATCACTTCAGTTTCATCATCAGTTATTTCACAATTTTTTACATTTTGTTGAAGAGACTCCAAATCAGTGAGGAATGATAAAATTCTTTCTGCCAATTCAGGCAGTGTTCCATTAATATCGATTTTCAAAATATTAGCAATCGAAATTAATTCGATTAAAGAAAAAGTTGCTTTGGTATCAACTAATTTAGACTTAAAATTTGCATCATCTTTTTTGAAATAAAAGCCATGAAAGAGTTCCTTTCCCTCCTGCGCCTCAAAATCAGGTTAGGTGTAGAGGAAGGCCCCCCAAAATACGAGACTGCGAGATAGTGCAGGTTGTTTCATATCAGGTGAATTTTCAATTTACTTTCCTATAAGCAAATCAAGTTATCTTTTGTAAGTGTTCATGTGTATTTATGTATATGTGCATGTGTACAGACACATATTCATTCAATTAAATATATATGTTTTCAGTTTTATGCCTTGTTTAATAAAACGATTTTTTCAGACCCAAACATTATTAGAGTCGTGAAACGACCAAAGCGAAAAAGGCGGACTGAGCTGGAACTCCTTTTATCCTACTCCTACTCCTGTAAGTTTTCATATTTTTCAATCAGTGAAATGTATGTTGTATTTTTATGTGTGACAAAGCTTTATAATAATGATTTTTTTTAAATAGATAATCAGATGCTTGTAATATAAAAATTTTTATTTCATAATTTATATTCAGCCATAGCCAACTGTCTGAATTTTGTAGTTGCACAAATTTCAAAATACCATGCTTATGAAAGGGAGAAGTAATTTATCCATTTCCAAAATTCCTGTCTTATTGTTTGGGATTAGTGTTTATCTTAATGAATAAGATTTGCAAAATTAAAATAATTTTTTATAATTCATATAGAAACTAATGTCTTAAACACAAAATACCTAAAATGAAATCGTATGAGAAGTAAAATGATTTAAGATATTACTATATATTGCATACATACAGAATGTGTATGGAAAATGTGAAACCATATTCACTGCGAGTTTTTTAAAAAATCATTAAAACCCTTTTTTAAAAGTGATACAAAGGAATGCAGGAAGGAAGGACTATTGTATCCACCATTGATGGAGGAGAAAATTGACAAATCTGTACAGAGTAAAATTTTAAAAAAATTATTCACAATTATGAAATTAGTTTTAATTCACTTAGAATTCCTTTTCCTGATAGTAAGGGAATTCTTCTGGGAAAGTTTCCTTAATTATTGTAAGTTTCTTTTAACAGATATTATTTTCATTTTGGCATTTTAAATTAATGAAAAATTGTATCACAAGTGAACTATTTTGATTTATAATTGAATTTGAAAAAATATGTAGGTAACTGTGTAGGTTTTCATAAAAAAGTTATGTCTGCATTCACAGAAGCCTTTGTATATGCTTAGTAATGTAATTACAATTTAAAATGTAAGTCTGCTACAAATGTAAAAAATAATTGCCACGAGTTATTAAAATTTGAATTGTGTTATGTTTTTGTGGACAAATTAAGTCCCTGAATTAAACTTAGTTAATAATCTGTTCTATGTTTTTATATAATTTTATAAGTTTAATATTCATAAATTGCACCAGTGTAATAAAAGTTGCATTATAAAGTAAATTTTGGGACATAAATGTTATTTACTTTTTTAAATGCTGTATATTTTATTTTCCATAGTTCCTTTATGAAGCTGGTTAATATTCTATTAAAATATTAAGATTAATTCAAAAAGCATCAACATATATCATTCGCAGAATGTATAATCTAAAGAATAAGATTGCGATACTACCATTTTAAACATTCTGTTTCAAGCAAAAATGTCACTAGTAGTGTCTTCTGATTTTTCTCTCAAAATCACTAAAATGTACTGATTTTTATGTAGTCACTAACTTGATCTTTATTTCTGTAGTTACTTAAAAGATTCATGTCATGATACTAAACTGTATATAAAGCAGGTAATATTGTATTAAAACAGATAGAGGGAATAGGTGATATATTCTTGAGCAAAGAGTGACCAAGTCTAAATTGAACAAAAAGTGTTAAATTTCATAGATAATTCATATATTCTTGTACTAATTAAACTAAAATTTGAAAACATTTTCAAACAATGAGAAGCAATTCTCTGACCATTTTCATGGGACTTTCATAGTTCGATTTGTAACATTGTGTTTGATTACTGTTTTTTGTTAACTGCATCAAATGGCAAACTTGAAGTATTTTAAGAATGCTAGTTCTTCAAGTATTTGCATTTTATTAATAAATGTACCTCTACAAATTTCATAAAGTGCCTTGCAAAACTGATCTGAGTTGATAGTTGAATAGTAAGCATCATTGGTTTAACAGTTTATGTGTTTAAAATTCACCTTGTTTAGTTTGGCTTGGATGTATGTAGTGGTTTAGAATCTACTTTAAGCTGTATAACGGACTACAGTGCCATGATAGCCAGATTTTTTCAGAATTTTTAGTATAGTATATTCATGAAGAGATTTTTTAACATTTCTCTAATATCAAGTGCTATTTGAGATACAGTAATCTTTGAATTTTAAAGTAAGGATTTTAGGATGCATATCATTTCTCGGAAAGTCAGATTAGGTGGTCGGTTACTCTGAGGCTTTAATATAACAGATTTCAATGGCTTGTAATTATTGATTACTCTTTGCATAGAAAAATGAATTTGTTCAACTATCTTTTCAATTGCTCAAAGAGTTTTACCTTCATTCCTTTGTCTAAAGATGATTTTCTTTTCATCTGGAACAATCTCCGTTCCAATAGAATCCATTTAAGTACTTGTTTGTACTCTCTTAGAATAGGATGTACTCTTAGAATGTACTCTCTTAGAATTTTGTTGATATGATACAATAGAACTTATTCTATTGTATCATATCAACAAAACAATGTTTTTTTTAACTCTATTTGTTGTATTGCCAACAGATTTAAAATGATTAAGTAATAAAAAAGAAATCCTTACAATATTTCATTTCATACAGCTCAAAGTTTTCTTTTAAAAAAAGGAGAGATTAATTTCCAAATATTTTAATTTTTACCTGTACGCAAGCCTTTTCTGATCTTTTTTGTGTAATTTTTAATTATTATTTTTAAACAGTGTGTTATCTTTCTGAAATTGTTACTGGTTTTTAAGGAATTGTTAAGGAAAAGCTTTTTAAAAAATAAAATTGATGTTGATATTATAATGTACTTTTATTCTCTGTAGTCTACAATGCGTTTGTACACAGACTTTTTCTGACAAGTGTGTATAATATTTAGTTATGAACAATTTTTTAAATTAAATATATTTAACAGTATGGTTACTTACTTGAAATTTTTGATTTCATTTCTGGGAAATTGGAATTTGATTCTTAAAAATTTGTACAAACAAAAAAACTCTGATGCTAGTATATCTTTATTATTGAATCCTTTGAATAAATGACAGAAAATTTCAATTTTGACCTTGTAACACATTATTTTTCAGACAAACCTTGAAACATAATGATTATCATTTATTGAGGACATCAAGTGCTCTTTAGAAAAAAAGAAGGTAAGTGCAACATCGAATGGGTTATTTCTACATTTGCATCAATCAGAGAAAAAAAGTGGTAACAAAATTTTTTTTATTTTTTAGCAGAATCTTGAAATTGATTATCATGTTCACAAGGAAAATACAAATTCAATGCACCTTAGAAATGAGGAAATTAATGTTATGGAAAACTCAAATCAGAGGATAAGGATGTAAGTGTAATATCAATTGAGCTAATCTCTGTATTTACATCTTTTGGTAAATCTGTAAAATCCTTTTAATCAAAAAAAAAAAAAAAAAAAGTAACAATTTTGCATCTCATTTTCAAACAAGAATTCATTGCTAATGTATCTCTCTCTACTTATGATCACAAATGATAAAATTTCTGGACATTTTATTTTAAATATCTTTTGCTGTTTTAGCTACAACAAAAAGATATTTAAAATTATTGATATGTAGTTTTTGATAAATGAAAGAATTTAAAATTTAATAAATTTTTGAAAATTTAACTATATCACATAATATTTTTAAAACAACCTATCAAAGAAAATATTGAATAAAAAATTGACTTTTTGGATTCAGTTTACCTACTTAAATTCCTTTACAAAACTACATTGTGAATGCCTGGGAATAATATCTACTTTAAAATGTAATCAGTTTTGGTTTAAGTTTTGTAAAACAATTTAAATTAAGCATGTTTAAACACTAGTATAGTAGACTTTATTTACAAACTATTAAAATTACGGTTCTATATCTAATGTTAGAACAAATTTGCATTGGCAGGTCTCAATTATTAAAATGTTGTAATATATCCCCAATTGTATTTTTAATCACTTCCATTGTAATAAACTTTGCAAGAAACTAATGTTTCAATATTTTACATTGGCAACAATATGAAATCAATTGATGACTATCAAGTAGTCATTTTTGTAACTGTTACAAATCTTTTGCAGTGGAAATTTAAAAAAACTGCCTGCTCTCCAGACGTATCTAAACAAGCAGACAACAAATGAACCAACAAAAAATCAAAGAATGCTGTTGTTAACTTCTGTTCTGCGTCTATATTTAAATTTTGCTTAAAGATGACTTATAAGGCTGGAAGTGAGTTGAAGGTAATGTTGAATAATTTGATAATTAAATAACTAAAGTTTAAAAGCTATCTACTGATTAAAAAATATAGTTCTTCTTAGAGTTGGGTTTGTATGTCATTGGGCACTTCTGCTTTTATCAGCATTTTGTACTGTTAACTCTAAACCTAATGTTTCCTAGTTTCAGTTGCTCGGGTCATCCAATTTATTTATAAAGTCCGATTCCTTTAATGGAGTCTAGGTGTATGTAGTACTCTCTAGTATGGATGATGCCTAAAGAAGTTAATCAAGGGAGGGCAAGGGCCTCACATTCGTAAATGGTATGCTTGACCGTTTCCTCTTGCATGACATGACATTTCTTGCAGATAGGGTCTTGCTTAAGCAATCCCATTTTATGGAGGTGTTTTCTGAAATAATAGTGCCCAGTTATGAAACCTACCATTAAACATATCTTCTGACTAGAGCATCTTAGAATTTCAAAGGCAATCCTTGCAGATGATCCACACATGTTTCTGGTCAGAGAGTCAGTCATGCTAGCGATAGCTTCCTGACTTTCACCAGAAGAATATGGTTTGGAGGTCACTTCTACCTCCTGTGAAGGATTCATTGCTGCCCCTTCACTAGATTGCCTCTGAGTTCCCTTGTCTTTTTCAGCAAGGTCTATTTCAGAGGCTTCACCTGCAAATGCAGAAAGGTTTTGTTATTTCTTGTGTCTTTTCAGCCACAAGAAAACAATTATTAAGCTCAGGTAATATAACAGTCCACCCAGCATTGCCTGAGTTACTGGACAAGGCAAAAAAGCTCTAGAAGTTCGTCAGGCTTCTAGCTCTAGATGTGCCGCATAACACTAGAATTTACGGGAGCTGGTTCGCGGCCTCTGATTCTATATTCAAGGCTATCCTGTCATTCCTACAGGACGTTTGGCGATCCACCACCTTCCGACGCGCCTGGTAACTGCCCAGGCTCCAGGAGAAATATAGTTAATTTATATATATATATATTATATACATACACACAAACATACAGTTTGATTTTGGAAGAAATAAAAAACAATGCCAAATTTAATCAAGTGGAAGAAATTTAATTTATGATAACTTTCATGGAGCAAAGTAAAAAAAAATGTTGTATTAATTTTAATTGCATATTCATTCACTCAACGTTTGAAAGGCAAACTAATCAAGTTTCATGGTACAAAATGCTGATTAAAGCAGAGGTGCCAATGACATACAAACCGAACCTTAAGAAGTTTCAATTTATTTCCATTGTGAGTTTTCAATTATTTAAAATTTATTATCTAATATAATTCCTCCTTCATCACCCAAATACTTTAGTCTTAGTAATTGATGATATATTATAAATATATGTGAAAATGGTATTTTTCTGAAGAGAACGAAAGAGCTAGAAATTGAAACTATAAAATAAATTCTTTTTTTATAAAATTATATTTAATACCAGCAAAGACTTTTAATCATTGTTTTTGAATAATAAGAGTGAAAATTTTATTATAAATATTTATTTTACTATAAAATAAATATTATAAAATAAATAAAAATTTTATTATAAAATAATATTAGAGTGAATTCTTTTAATGTTAGAGTGTTATTATCTTAATAATTGATACAATTCTTTCTTTTTATGCAAAACAAATGCGAAATATAAAGTTAACATTAGGCATTTCTTATAAGGAAATAGGTATATATATTTTTTTCTTATTTATTTCTTATTCATGCAGAGTTTTATAATATCAACAAACACTCAAAATAATCAATAAAGACTGTATATTTTTGATTAATATTTTATGATTTTATCTTTAATTTTTAGAGATATCAGCTAGAATTATATTTGTTTAACTTTTCTAGGTATTATGACTTCAAGATATAAAAAGATAAAACGATGTGAAAATTTCAACCAAGATAAAAATTTCTTCATTTCTAAATCAAATATTTCTGTGTGAAAGGATAAAACAATCGTATAATAAGTTTACATCAAAAAAATATCTCCTGGTTGTAAAAACATTAGTAGTGATCAAAAGCACTTCCTATGTTAAAGAAATTTGTATGATTTTTCAGCCTTTTTTTAGTGCTTTCAATGCATTTTCTGCTTTTATTTAAAATGAAATAATTATTCTTTATATTAAAACTTTGAAAGGAAAATTTTAAATACAAAAGTATTATAACTTAAATTATGTACTTTTGTATTCAACTGATAGAAAAAGCCTGATTAAATTTGATTAAATTAAATTTGAAATAATTGATAAACTGGTTTAACCGGAAAAGATTTTCTTGTATGCTTAGTTTCATTTTACAGTGCATGACTGAATAATATAATTCTTAAAGAATTGTTGCCAGATGGTGAATAATGATTAAAAATGTTTGAAATAATAACTATGAATTTTAAATTCCAAAGAATTTTTTTTATACAAAAAAATTCTTTTGAATTTAAAATTCATATCTTTTTACAGCAGTATTCATTTTCTGTTAATTTCTAATTTGACCAATTTTTTTATGGACAACCTACTAAGGCTAAAAAGAAAGTATATAAATTGAGCCCAAAACTTCTCACAATCAAATACAACTAATTTATAAAATGCCTCGTTTATTATCTACAATTGTCTAATCAGAAAGTTTGAAATCTCAATAGAAAAATAAGAATCTAATAATAAAAATTCTAATGATTTGAACATGTATCTTAAGCCTACATATATAAATATGAAGATAAATTAATAAATTACTGATGAGTTGATGATAGAAATTTTTTTAGTTAAACTAAGCATATTCTTGATGAACTTCTAGGATTAAGTAATAAAGTTAATAAACAGAAAAACTGCATTAAAATATACACTGCCTACTATTGAAAACGCAACACCAAGATGGATTGGCCAGAAAAAAATTTCAGAATTCACTTCTCAGATATTTTTCGAAACAATAAGTTAGTAGTAAAACTTCACATTCTCTCTGAAAAGGACATAATAATAAACTCGTGAGCCATTAGTAAAAAAACTAAAGCACGTAAATCATATACTGCACAAAAAAATAATTTTTTTACAAACCTTGAAACGAATATGAGAAAGATCAAAAGATATTATAGAATTATTCATGTAAAGAATAGAAATTTTCTGTTTAAATTTTGTGATAGTAAAACACATTTTTAAAAACTTTATTAATTTTAATTATTTTTTGATGGAGATAAATTATAGTTGCATTAAATTAATGAGAATTCTTTTTAAATTAATGGGAAATAATCCATTTGAAAGAAGTTAATTGTAAAATTTTGTATAACTATATATTTTTGTTCTTTGCAGGTCAATCTGAAAAAATACATTTAAAGTCAATTGTTTCAGCACGAAATGTATATTATTCAATCATGGGGCTTGATATTTAACATATATAAATGTACTATTTTTTAGGGCATAAAGTTATTTAGGCATGCGATAAAAATTAGCAGATGATAAAAAGTTTATCATTTTACTGTCATTTTTACGACAAGAAGACATTAAACTGTGACTTACATTTTCAATTGAATTCTGGACAAGGGTTAAACTTGCTTCCCAATGAAGTTCTTACAAGTTATAGCAATAATAAATGTAAATAAATATATTTTTTTGAAGATCGATTCTTTTCTTCATAATGGTAGACTTCCAGTTTCCTTATGGCTGCTAGCAAAAAAAAGCAAGGGTCATGCAGTTATACAGTACACTGCAACTATTTCTCCAACATGGAGGAAAGATCGGTCTTCTCTGATTTAATTAAAAAAATATCTGTTAATTTTCATTTAGAATTTTTGATTTTGAGCAGTCTAATGTTCTTAGATAACTTATTATGAAAAATCTTTTTAAATGTATTCTAGTGAAATCAGTTTTGATACACACCCATACATTAAGAGCATTATAAGAAAGAAAAAAACAACTATCCCAAATTTTTTACAAAAATCTATAAAGTTAAATATATAAGTAAAAAATTAGGTCTGCATTTGTCAACTGTACTGCAATTTCAAATTAAATTTTTTTACTTAGGTGTTTTTATTAATTTTTTTAACATAAAAAGGAATGTAAATTTTCATATATAGTCATACCTTCAAGAGCTAAGCCTCTAGAAAAAAATATATTCAAAACATCTGCAAAAAAAGAAAATTTTAATAAATGTTGGTGTAATCCTCATATCAGTTAATTTATAAAGTCAATTTTAAACATAATTTATGATAATGCAAAATAGCTTTTCCTGTTTATTTGATGAAACTTAATACTCGGAAAAAGCTTCAATATTGTACACTTTTTTCAATATATCTACTTGGCTTTCTTACAAGACTTTTTGTGTAATTTAATCTTCCGATTACACTTTAAATTCCTGGAAGTCATTGTCCTTCATAATTGCACATGAGACAAAAATCAATCTTATAAAACTTGTTGAAGTGATTTTTATAAATGTGCTTGATAAATAGCACCCATTTACATGTGTTGGGTGATATATTTTGCGAATATAAACTTTTATATACATCAGATACTTTTTTAAATGCTGAAAAAATATTTGTAACCGTTAATTTAGTCTTGTCTTAATTGAATTGATCTAATATTTAAAGACTGGAGTAATTTTCCCAGCTCCCTTATTAAAATTAACATTGGAAGAAATAGGGTTTGAATGATAAAAATTAATAAGATAGGTTAGAATAGATTTAAATTTAGGCTTAGTATAGAATAGATTTAGGTTTAGTATTAGCATAGAGTAGAATAATAGTTAGTATAATAATTTAGCTGTATTAGGTAATGCAAACCCTATTTCTTCTAACTGTTAATTTATTCATAAATGTAATTTCATAATAAAATTTCGTATATTTGATAGTTAACATTTGTGTGAAACGATATTGCAAAATATTGCAGATCATACACATTTTAAAATAGAGGTTTTGATTTTCTTCTATGCTAACAAACAATTCTCAGAAAATTTTTCGTAATTAAACATAAAATGTTATATAAAAAGTCATTTCAAAAATAATAAAGCTTATATATAAAATTTATTTTTGAAATGCATAGATAAGAAACTTTTCAATTAAGTTCGTTTGGTACCAGATCTTAAATTGTTTAAAGCTTTCCTAGCTAAATTAAAACTTATTTCATTGTAAAATATATTTAATTAATAAAATATGTATAAGAATGAGCTTAACTAAACTACCAATAAAAATGTAATAATACATATTACATTAAACATTAAAAGAATTATATATAGTAATATAAGAGAAAGTAAATCTGAAAATAACTTGGTTTTGTCGGGTTTTTTTAAATTTTATGCATTACCTATTTTAAAACCCTATCAGACCTATTTACCTATTTTAAACCTATTTTAATGGGGTTTGCACTGGTGTTAGTTCATCAAATTTGTCAGTAATCAGAAATGGTTTTCTTGGGTATTTAAAGATATTCTAGGGTGGCATCTAAATAGATTCTACTTCAAATACATCCAATATCTGAATTAAATGGAAACGACACATTTTATTGGAACAAATATTGCCTTTCCATCTTTGCTTTTAATTATTTTTATTTTCAGAAAATGTTTTCATTGCCAACCTATTAAACAATTACAGTGGTAAATCTTGAGGTAAAATTGTCGCTTACTGGCATTTAATTTAATAATTGTTTACTGTTTGAAAAAAACAAAAAATTTAAATAATGAATACTAGGAATTAATTTCTTAACATATTAGTTTAATGTCTATTACAAATGTTTAAATTTTGAGATTTAAATATATAAAAAATTACAATTATGACATCAAATGAAAGCAAAATAAATTTAATTGATAAATATTTTTTCAAATGTATTTGGACTGCAAAAATACCTTAGCGGTCTTTGATGTTCGAGAATATATAAATTGTAATAAAAACAACAATGAAATCTTAGCTAAGTAAACATGATTTGATACTTCGAAGTTCCCCATTTAATGTCACAACATAATACAGAGAAGTGCAGGGAGCTCCATAATGTGCTTAAGGTTATTAATGCACTTTTAATACACTCCTGTCAGTAAGTGTCTTCTAATTTTAAAACTTGCACCTTACATCCACAAATTTTGATAATCTCACAGCAATCTACTTGAAGGTACTCTGAATTACTAAGCTATGAATTCACATCAAAAGTATAATGTCTACTGAGAGACAAGAAGCAAAAAACAAGCTGAAATGACATAAGACAACAAGAAAATAATTAAATTGTCCTGTTTGGAAATGTAATCAAATATTCATAAAATGAACAATTTTATAAGAAAGGAATATCTGCTGATGCTCAATTTTTTGTTTGTTTTCCCCAGAAACACTTGGGAATTTTTAAAATTTATATTTTAAACTTAATTATCATTATATATAATTATTAACTGGCAAAAATCTTGAGCAGTTTCATTTGTATAAGCTATTAATTTTCATATGGGGATCATTTAATGGATAAATCCTTTTTATTATCTAATTTGTGCAGTAAAAAAAAGAAAAGTGATCTGAACAAAGTATCTGAATGTTTTAATTATGGATGAGAAAGAAGTAATTTATTCTGTGAAGTATTTTATAGTTAAGACTGAACACAATGTTATGTCATGTTAAACTTAAATGCTTTGCAAAAATGAGAAAGGAATTCTTAAGATAAGAAATGGTACTATATTCACCGATTTGTCATAAAATTGCTCAAGCAGAAGCAAGTGAATTGAAAATTGTAAAATTTATAAATAAAAAGGATTTTCTCATGCTCATTTTTATAAATTAATATTTCAGTATTCACCCATACATTTGGTAATGATTCTGTTATAAAATGCTTTACTCAATATTAATTATAAAAGTCTAAGTATATGTTCCAGCAGAATTATGATGCTTTTAAAAAATTTAAATGTTTTATTCAGTTTATTGGTCTTAGAATCTTGATAATAGACAATCATCTATTTGTTTTCACGTGAAGACAATAGATAAAAAATTTTAAAGTGTTTAATTATAGTAAATTATGTAACTTAATTCATTTTACAATAAACCTTTATTTTTCTTTTAAATTTCTAATCATTCTTAAACTTCTCAAGTATTCTATAACTACTTAATAAAGTTTAAAATGTTGCTAAATAAGATGAATTTTATTACATTTGGCGATAAGGATGAATGTGTATTTGATCACTACTAATGCTGGCAGAAACTATGAAAACTAAATTTTTCTGGAAAGAATTTGAAAATTTTATTTTATGTTTAAAAATGAAATATTTAGCAGTGACATTTTAAAATTGTCAACATTTATTGTATTCACCATGAAAATTTTGTTCCAAGCAAAATATTTTTCATAATTTTCTTTGTAAGTATGCAAATCTATTCAACATATCTTGTTTACTTTTTAAAAGAAATTAATCTATTGAAACTTATTTAATATATCTATGTATGTTAAAAGTTGATTTATTTATTTTATTTTACTTATTTTAAAAATTTTTGTTGTAATATATTAGACTGATATAAAATGTTTTGTCATGAATTCAGTAAGATTCATTGCTTTATAATTTGAAACTAAATATTTGCTGTTTTGTTATATCAAATGTTATATTCTTACCCTGTTATAGATGCTTTTAATTTAATCATTATTAAATGTGCCATTATTTCCATTTAAAAGAACTTGAAAGAAATATTTTCAATGTAAAATAAATTTTATTGTAAATTAATACTAAATAAAAATAAATTTTAATGATATAGTATTCACCATGAAAATGTTGTTCCAAGCGAAATGCAACTGTAAAAAGTTCATGTTGCAAAAATGTGGTAATTGAATATTTTTAATTCTATGATTTCGTAATTTTCTATGTAAACATAAAGTACTATTAAACAAATAATCTTGTTTTATAAAAAATACATAAAATTTATTCAATATTTCTATGTGTGTTTGATGTTAAAAATCTTTTTTCTTTTAAATATTTTTAAATATGGTTGGAATATATTAAACTGAATTGATGTAAAATGTTTTGTCATAAATTCAGTGAGGTTCATTTCTTTGTTATTTAAACTAAATATTTGCTATTTTATTATACATCAAATGCTGTATACTTTCTTTGTTATTATCATTAAATAAGCCATTATTTGCATTTAAAACAATGAAAGTTGTAATACTTGAAAAAAGAAGTATTTTCAGTATAAAGTTAATTTTATATTATACTAAAAATTTATAAAGTACAATTAAATTTAAACATAAAGTTTAATAAAAGTATTATGTAAAATTGAATTGCATATCATGGTTATTTTTAAAAATTATATCGACATTTTTATAAATAATCAGTTATATGTAAATAATTAGTGAAAATTTATGTCACAATTATATACATAAATAGAAAAGTTCATAATTTACAATCGTTGGTGTAAAATATTTATTCATCATGCTAAATGCATGGGCATGCACTTTCCTCCTTTTTTTAGTTATTTTAAAATTTAAAATCTATTTATGTTAAAGATAAATTTATGTGAAAAATATCTGAAGTTTTAGCAATGTTTCTTTGAAAATTTAAATTTTTGGAATAAGAACGATTATTTTATACATATTTTATGATTTTGTTCTAATAATTATATAAATTTTTAAAGTATTTGTTAATTAATAATAAATAGAAGTATGGCTTTGAAAATCTTTATTTTTTATACTAACACTCAGTTTCTTGCTTTCCTATTTCTTCTGTTTCCACTTCAAAGCTATATTTCATTATTTATAAGCCAACATTTTTATAAATTTTTTATAATGGTAATTAATAATGTAACGCAATAAGCAAAATAAAACGGAATTAAAAGAATTATTGATACCATTCGTTAATAGAGTGGTATAAAATCAATATCAAACTTAAAATGGTTCAGTTTTCAATACCAAGTTTCATTTCAATGGAACATTGCTCTCTATAAAATTGAAATTATTTTAAATATATTTTTAATAAAAACTATTATAAAGCTAATTTTTATTGTTTACTAAATCTTCCTTGGAATGTGGAATTTTTTAATAATTGTATACTTAATTGTAATGTAATATATTGCATTGTATTATATTGTTTTTTTGTTTTATATATATTCTTTTAAATTTAAAAATGTATTGTATGGAAAATGTCAATGTTGCAATCTGTATAAATTTAATGTTGTTTATTGATTTATCAGAATAAAGTTTTTCATGTCACTTAATTTTCACAATAGCTTTATGCATTCAATGCTTTACATTGATTCTGAAAAGAAACAAATTTAAATGCATCAGGTAAACTATAATCGTTAATTTTATTTGGTTTATATTTTCGCTTTTTATGATAAGTCACAAATTAATTTAGTTGGATATTGCGTTTAACTGTAAACTTAAAAACGATAAAAGAGAATTTTGAAACTATCAAACGTTATATTTAAATTCATACATAATATTTAAATCCCTTAATTGGTGGAGTTATTCATGGTCCTATTCACATGATAGATTTTTGCAATTACCATTAATTGAGTCACATTTGTCCCAAAAATGTTTGATAAGTGAGTATTTATATTTTTTGTTTTAAACTTTTAATTATAAAAGGATCATATTTGATTTACTAATTGCCATATTTTAAGTCATTATATTCATGCTTCTAAATTACTTACTGAAGAAAGAAGAAAATAGATTAATTTTAAAGTCATTTTACAGATGAGAAACTCAAAATTATCAACATTCCCACTTTCTTTGTTACAAAAATCTTGGTGTATCAGCAATAGGCCTATTACTTGTAATATATAATTTTTAACTAATGCTACAACAAAAGCTGAACAATTAAAATTATTCAGCTTTTGACAGTTTTAAAGACTTTACACGCATAGCTAAAAATTGCTAAGAGAATAATAGAAATCCGAAAGAAGAAATTGAACCTCTACAACAGAAAATGTCATCTAAAATTACGTTAAATTATGTTCAATATGAACTGTTTAAAAAAGAATATCTATTAAATTGATAATAAATACTATTAAATTTTTACATAAATTAGCATGACACCATTTTATATAAAATTAATCCACTTTTTCAATTGATGAGGTTTCTAATCTTGAGCAATATTTTCTATACATTTCAGTTCGTTGCTCAAGATTAATTTATTTTTCAAGCCAATTTTTTAAAAATTTTATTAAATTTCTTTTTGGCTTCCCAAAATAGCCTGAATATTTATTTTCTTTCTTTTACTCAATTTTGATGCGTTATTTTTTTAAATCTTCAATTTTAACTAAATTTATATTTTATGGAAGCCTTTTATGCATAGTTTTAGTAGAAATATCATTTTCGTAAAACATTAAATACTGTTTCATTCCATCACATCTAGTTTTATAATGTCAAAAGAGACTGTATGAATGTATGATTAAAAATGTATAAGTTCCTTAGTTTAATTAGATTTTACTTTAGTTATAAGTTGCGGTTTCTCTTTATTTTGAGACTTGACGAGAAAGAGAATTTTAAATCTGGTTGCAACAAACAATTAAAAAGTATTTTCATATAAGAATTTAAAAAAATTTTCACGTTTTTAAATCTATATATGTACATAATCATAATTTAAATAAAAATAATAATTTTAATTGTAATTATATGTAATCTTTACCTCCATTTTCATATAAATAGGTTTATTTGAAGTTTGAAAGAGACTCATCTTGCCCCTTGGTTTTAACTTTATACCTAAATATATTAATGAAATTTGCTAAGTTATAATTTGAAGCACACATTTATTAAAATGTTAGTGTTTAGATTTAAAATCTATTGTGGCATAAGTTTTAAATCTGAAGATTTTATAACTCCATTTATTTTATTAGTTTTTCCGCCTTGGTTTCTAAAAGCAAAATTAAAATACCCCTAATAATACATCATAGAAACACTTGGGTAAATTAGACTAAAATAAATGCAAAACCGTGAGAAATATAAATTGTGTTCATTTTTCAAGAAATAATCAAATGCAAATACTACTTATAAAAGCAAAATATGATATTATATATTATATTCAATCTTCCAAAATTAAAAAATATAAATCTACAAATAAAATGAATGTAATTCAAGAACATATGTGATATACACAGTCAATCACTTGTCAGAAGTATATATGAGGTAAATCGGTAATTAAAAACTAATCTATGAATAACGTATAGAAATGTTAAAGCAATTTATTTTGTGAAGAAAATATACAGAAAGAAAAATACATCCACACGTATAAATTTACAAATGAATAGAATTTAGTTTTCGGATATTTACTATTTTTCAGCTTTTTATTTATTTTTCTCTTGCACTTTAATTACAAAATTTGGATTTCTTCTCTCCATTGATCTGGGATAACGTGGATTAATTATTTTTGGCCAAAGCCAGTCAAAATTGCTTTAATTTAGTTTTCATTTGTGTCACCTAAAAGAATATCTTTAAAAATTTGTTTAGTTTTAATACCTTTCGGAGACCAAATGACAAGCCTATAAAAGTTTCGTTCATATAAAATTATTCAATAAAATTGTCCTTGAATTTGGTGACAAAGTTTATTTTCATTTATACCTTAATTTCTTTAACTTTCATATTTGCTAAAAATTGAATGTGGATTTTTTTACAAATTTATTCGGGTGGACTTAGCGACGTATTTATACACCTTTAATGACAACAATGCCCT